>PVLD010016391.1:0-45130 GCA_004027595.1 Dinomys branickii | reverse complement strand
GTTTTTGTATTAACAGAAGTGAAGATAACTTTATATTATACAGCATCCAGTGCTAATTCCCTACTATCTTCTCTATAATTTGGTATTTCCTTTAATGTTTATGTGTTAACTAATGTGAAGATAACATTATGTAATACAACATCCAGTGCTAATTCCCTACTATATTCTGTATAATTTTGTATTTTCTGTATTGTTTATGGCTTATTCTGGTTCATATGTCTCCATTCTTTTGTCTTTAAAATAAAAATAAAATAAAATAAAATCCTCCCTCTCTCAGAGTTCCCATTAGTTTTCAACTACTCTCTTGCTTTATGGCACAAGAAAGAATTCCAAGCTTTCCAGCTGCAGCCCTGGCAGTTATTATTTTTCCAAAGAGACCTATCCTTTTAGTAAATAAGGATATACAAACAGTAGGATATGGACACCAGATCTGGGCTCTTGGAGTGATACCATTCCAAGGGCTGGAGAATGTACCTATGCAACATTCACACACAGATGTACACACATGTGCTTCTCTAACTCTGTCTGTCCATACTGAAAAACCATAAGTGAACTCTAATGCTTTCGGTTCCAATTCCATATTTTAATATTCATTCTGGTGTCCTATCTGGTCTGCCTCCTTGCATGTGACCACTTGTCTGCTGCAGCTCTGTCTACACAGATACAAAGAGATGCACCTGTTTAATCCTCCAATAGCAAAAATTTCACTTCACAGTGAAATAATTTGAGACACCTAAGATGGTGATGGGAAGAGACAGATTTAGGATCTGATCTGACCTCCTGTGCTTCATAGATCTTCCCAGTGTTTGGCATGGAGGTTGTAGCCAATGTACATGCATTTGACTCACTTGGGCTTTCTGATCCCTTTGTATTTCTCTATGTATTTTTACCATATTCTCCAGGAAGCAATGTCAATGTCTTAGAAACCCTAGATATCTCTCCATCTTCCCTCCTATCTTTATATGTTGTTTTGTGCATATTTGTCTCTCTTCCTAAATTGACCATGTTAAGTCATTTTCCTTCTCTGTCTTACACACTCCCCCCACCCACTGGCCAAGATTTGCAGAGCACCTGAGTATGTATTCTCCTTGCTCAAGACTGCAGCCGCTCCTGATCACAGCCTTGTAAACACACCACATGCTTCCTACCATTTTCTCACTTGAAAGTGGGAACTGGCTGGCACCTGCCAAGATCCCCAGGTATGTGAACTTTCTCACCACAACCTAGGGCTTCCTAGGAGTCCAGGCCGCAAACCACAACCAGGCACTCTCTTCTCAGCACCTGCGCTCAACTCCTGGTTCCCCAAGGGCTCTTTCCAAGCTGTGTCCTGATCAGCAGACACCTATTGACTGTTAAGTTCACACAAGGATGCTACTTGTAACAGGTAAGAGACAGAAGGAGGAAACTAAAAAATAGGATATGCAATCTTTGTTTTTACTGTGACTATTTTAGATAAATAACCGATACTGAGATGAAGCAAATTTCAGAAAGTCACTGATCATAAAATAATGGGGTATAAATAACTTTTAGCTGTACTGGAAGGCTATGCCCAGAGACAAATATCACTTGGTGGTTCCAAATTGGGGAAAGTTTGTTGAAGGAGAGAAATTTAACTCAGATCTTAGAGCAGTGGAACCTGCCCTGTACCAACTTCTCTTTCCTAAGAATTGCTTCCACAGATTGTTAACAAAGAGGTCAGCCTTTGGGTTTGATCACCAACATCTTGCATAATACTTTTCAGTTACATGAAGCAATTTTGGGAACTATGTCTTGAGATTTGTAACTGGTACACAATGACGCAAATGTGACTCTGTTTGGTAGGTATTGTAACTTATTTTGACTCCTCCATTAACTCACTCAGAGCCCACAGTCTTCTGTTGTTTCTAGACTGTGGTGAGCACCTACCTTTGCATTGCTGCTGTCCTGATCTTGTGTCCCCAAGGGATAGGACTGAGAAGAAATGGGAGCTCTGAGGAGACAGTTCCAGTTCATTATAGGTAAAGAATCTCCAGCTGAATGATCTTGAAAGTACGATTGTTCCCCCAGGATAGACGACATTTGCCTTTTGTAGAAATGGTGGTGGTAAGAATCAAATGGAGCAGGAATGAATGTAAGCATTTATTCTACCCTAAAGGTGGTGTTTCACACTGAGGATTTAAACACAAAATCATTTGCTCCAGGAGCTTATAAATGAATTGAAGAGACAATGGAATCAAAACTTCATTGAGTTAAAAGCTATAATAGTAACATACACAGGGTTTATAACGGTACAAAAAGGCAACAGAAGAGTCTGGACATCTAATGAATCAGAGAATTATGGAGGTGGGTGTAGGTAAACTTTAAGGATGAACTGTAGGATACTTAGGAGGAGACTTTATATTTTTCTTCCATGAAAGAAATATATTACATTCCATCTTTTTGGATGGGTTTTAATGCATAAGTAGTAGGAGTTTACCATGAAAGAAGTGAAGAAATTAACCCCATTCTTTCCATCAGTTAATTATTCTCTGAGCAATTACTATGTGTCAGGTATGTACTGGCTTTGAGGCATAGTAGCAGTGAAGATGTTGTTTGGGTTCTTAGGAATTTTAAACTACTTAAACAAATAAGCAGCCTCTGTAACTCAGGAGAGGACGTCGCGCTGAGCTCAGGCACAGGTAGATGACTTGAAAAATGAGTCAAGGTTCTTCTAAGGTTAAAAGATATTCAAGATTGACAAAATCTTCCAAGACCTGAGAGTTGTCCACAGATTGTGATGAAAATGAATGGAGAAGTTGAGGGCAACACCTATGTTTCAAGTTTGACCAGACATAGAGGTGAAGGTACACTGCATGGAGAGGAATGAGAAGAAGAGGTATCTCTGAGGAACTCAGCTCCAGACAGGTTAGCCAGAGGTGCTCGAGCAGATGTGTTAAGGGAGAAGTCAGACCTAAGAGAAGCTCAAAGAAGAGTTGGCACTAGATAGATAGATTAGGAGTTATATGAACTATTACCCAGTAATCCCAGAATTCTGAGAGGCTGAGGCAAGAGGATTGCATGTCTGAGCCAAGTCTACCAAAGAATATGGGCAATATCCTTTGAAACAACAAAAAGATTTTGTTTATGTATTTTTCTATAGCACGTAGAGAGAAGCTCCTTACTGTAACCCCAGATAGTTGTTGCTGTTGGTTGTTAGAAAGCTCTTCATCATACTGAATAATGAAATACATTTTTTGTGGGTTCTGCCTTCCTGTCCTGTCATGTGGAACCTTCTGCCATAACTTTGTGTTTTCTAGCACAACGATACTTCAGATATTTTACACTACACCCCCTTAGCATCTTTTCTCTAGGCTTTGTTCTCTTTAGCTACCCCTGAGTGGCAAGACCTTTGCTATCATTACCAAGAAGATTTTCTTATATAAACAGAACTGTTTTGGGCTATATCTGTAATTACTTATAACTGAGTTGAGAATTTCCATAGGCCCCAGAAATAGGATGTGAATAGGAAAAGCACTAATGGAGTGATTCTAGATCAGAAAAATAGTGGCAGTCCAGGGAGACACTTGTGAACCTCAGAGGAAATGGAAAAGGCAGCTTGAGCTAAGAGGCTGATGAGTTGGTCAAGGGTGGTAACAGAAAGATTGAACACTCTCTTCGAGGAATCAGTATGTCACATGGGTATCGACACAGACAAACAGTGACGAGATACTGTCAAGTGAGGAATTGGTCATGAGGAGCACAGCAAAGGCTAAGATGTCTGAACAGGCAAGGGGCCAGTTCCCGGGAGGCTGACCAGCAAGGCCTCAGTCTCCTTGAATTCCATTTGTCAAGAGATGGCATCATATTTAAACCTGGGATCAAAGTTGTGTCTCATCATAGTACATAAGAGACTAAGATGGTAACAGAGCTGCTATGTGATTCCTTTATGCCTTGATTCAGTCATTTGTTACATTGATTTTATCAGCTCTGGGACACTAAAAAATAGGGAATCTGGTCCGTAGCCTGCTTTCATAAATAAACTTAAGGAACACAGCCACTCCCCTTCAGTTACAGAGTGTTTATGACTGGATTCACATGCAACAACATAGTATTTAGGACAGAGACTATATTGCTTTCTATGCCTTAAACATTTACTCTTTGGCTCTTTATGGAAGTTTTCCCAGAAATAATTTTATGGAAAAAAATTACATATATGTGGAGTAGAAATGCCCCTAAGCAAATGCCATCCTTAAGTAGGGTATTCAAAGAAACTTAGATCTATTCCAGGGTTCACTTTTCTCAGAAGAGAGCATCCTCTTCACCAGCCCTGATTTCTTATATGTGGCAATGATCAGAAATTCAGCTTAGGTTAGACCCTTGGGTTAGTACCAAGGTTACCTCAAAAGATCTCTTTACCATTAGAGGCTGCTGCCTGTTCTTCCTCTCAACACAAACATCAATATGTTTACTGAAGCCAATCAGTTCCCAATTTAAACACAAGGCCCCTAAGCCACATGCACAAGGGAGAGAGGTGACAAATACAGACTAATTAAATAATCACATGTCTCTGGGCCACCTTGTGTTTGAAGTCAGGAAAAAAGGTTTGAGGCCGACCCACTCTGTTGGGCAGGAGGAACATGAGTATTCTCCATAGCCCACCGCTCTCATGATGGGAACAGGCTGACGAAGATCATAGCTACACACGACAGCCTGATCTGTGCTGATTATAAAGGAGAATCCACTGATATCATTGGGAATAAAAGTTTTATACACATGATGTACAAATATGAAGCTATCTAGTTACAGTCAATTAATTACTTATTGAGCCTAGGAGCTTTCAGTTCAGTTCTCCAATATCAAGCATCACAAGATGTTTGACAGTATCTCAGAAGTCCAGAGTATCTTATAGGTCTAAGCCCCTGTAAAATATGTAGATATCCTCTTCACGTTTATTTACCTACTCTGTATGAAGGACATATATACACTTTATATAATTAGGAAAATGACATACATACCCATGCTGTGGTGCCATGGCCTTGGGGACTGTATCTTCCTGGTCCTCCCCCTTCGACCTTCCCTTTCCCTTCTTTTCCTCCCATTGCCACAAGGTGAGCAGATTTCCTCTGCTGCTCCCTGCTGCCACAATGTCTCTACCTCACTACAAACCTGAACATGAAGGATCCAAGTGACTATGGGCTAAAATCTGAAATCATCAGCCATGATAAGACCGTCCTCCCCCTCCTCAATATAGCATAACCACTTTTAAATCTAGGTCACAAAGCAATAGTTCCATAAAGTTACGTATTTGTGGATCAGAAGACCGCTGTATTTATGAAAACAAAAGTATTAACATCCTTTTTTTTTCTAATTTTCCAAAGCATATAAAATTTGAAAAACATTTAGGTTCACATTTTTAATGTATGGGTACCAATTAATTCTCAAGACAGGTACTATGTTATTGATACACACCATAAGCACTCATGTAGACAGTCCATTCACACCTGCGTGCGAGCATACATAGACAGAGCTAGGAAATAAGGGTTCTACAGCTGCTGCGAGGTATATTAATGGTCAAGTTCTTAAATATTTTCCTTGAGACTGCTGGTTCCATCACCCAATAGAAGTCCTTAACCTTACATTTGTATTTTTAAAGTTTTGACTAAGTTTAAAGAGGGTAGAAATTATGTCTTTTAACCTAAACATTGTTAAAATAAAGAGCCAAGGACCAATAAAGACAAAAAGGTCAAAAGGTGAGGCTATCATTGAGATTCAAGTTAAAATCTTTTCCTTTATCAACAGAGGTAGGTGCCATTGCAATAGAAAATTTCTAGAATAAAATGTCTTCATATGGCCAACCAGCATAGCAAAATGTCATATTTCACGAATAATTCCTTTTAACTTGTTTTTGAGTTAGGAGTCACCGTTTCATGAGAAAGATGAAAAACACCCAGGAAAGTGAGTATTCTGGACTATAAAACAGTTTTCATTGCATCAAATTTTAGACATAGGAGGTCAGAAGTTCACAAACACATATGTAAAGTATACACATGTACATACATATTTACATACAAACACACACATATATGTAAGCTATTTATTGTTATCCAAAACCTCTGGTTTAGCATAGAAGAAAACCAATATAGAAATGTCAAATGTTCCCTATTAATACAAACATAAAACCAATCCTCCTTCATTAAATTTCCCTTTTCTAAATCTTTGAACCACCAAAACACAAATCCCGCTGGAGTATCCAATGTAAATTTCTCCCTAAAGTTGTTCATTTCTTGATTGTGTTTTTGTTTTTGTTTTTGCTAACTGGATAAAGTTCATTATTAATAAACTCTAGTTTTTTTTCCAAGAAATGTTTCTCACTTTAACAGAGGCTACTCCTTGCTCTGAAAACTGGAATCTTCTATGCTCAAGATTAAAATGATGGTGAAAAAAGAAAATGCAACTCTAGATAATTCAGGAATGGTGGGAGATAAAAACAAACGCTAGCAAATCAAAGTTGTGACAGATGTTCTGAAAAGATAAGAGCATGTCCAAGTTCATGGGTCCTGTTGGTGCCATGATCCCTATGCCAACTAAGACCAATATATAGCATTTAAAAGACCAATTTCTTTTTTTTCCTCCTGAGTTCTAAACTCTGGAAAGGACAAAATGTCTTTCTTTCTTTGAAAGACCATCAAACTTGTTCCCTCTTTGTTAAAATCTTTATTGTACCAACACACAAAAGCCTGCATGTAGGTGATTTTATCACACATACAAGACCTTTGATAAAATAATTCTAATAGCAAAGATCTGTTAAGCAGCCATCCTTCCCCAGTATCTCACACATAGGCTACATAGCTGCACAGTAGAAGCCTTGTTTCTTTTGAGTCATAGGACTACAGCTGAAAGCTGTCTATTCAGCCAGTGGGTGTCTCAGAGGACTTAGGCATTATTGAAACTGAATCACCCTTTCTAGAAATGAAAGTAGATACAAGAAGAAAAACAGAACTCAAACCAAACAAATGAGTCCTTTCCAAACAAACAAATTTCCTGGAAACATTAATATCCTGAATCTTATTCTTCACCAACAAGTCAAGCAAAATTACCCAAGCAACATCCAAACTACTATTGTGTCTCCCTACACAGTGGATACTGAGAAACCTTAGTGTGTGCCCTGGTGTGACATAGCCAGGCTGAAGCCTGTGAACTACCAAAGAGCAAAGAAAATTTCCTCCCACAAAGCATTCAGAGGCAGCCGGTGCTAAGAATAGGAGTAAAGGCAGAATCCCAGAAATGACAAGACCTCTGAGCAGTTGCTGGGAAGTCCCTGCAATGCCTATTCAGCTTCCATGAGCAGTCATCAGCTCTCCTGGTGATTGCTCTTTCCCGCAGTAGAAACTGAGAGGACTGAACCACCCAGGGGGGAACAGCCTCCCCTGATCACCAAACTGTTGCCTGAAGCCAAAGTCCAAGCTGGCTGCTTCCCAGAAAGGACCAGCATTTGGGAGCGGAGAACTGTTAGGAAGGAAGCTGGTTTATTCAAAGCAGGCCCTGAAGAGAATGGAGGCAATAGTACCTAAAAACTCCAGGGATACAATGACTTTCATGAGGAGAGAGAGGAGAAGGGCAGAATAGTTACAAGTCAAGTGGGTCTTTGTAATCCAGGGGCATGTTCCCTCCAGCTGAGTCATCACAATGAACTTCTACCCACTGTGGCTACCTACTAAGGAATGGAATTTTAAAAAGGCTATTGAATTATTTGCGATTTGGGGATCTACAAAAAATTAGGGGAGTTAATATCTTAGCCATGTCTATGTGCTAAGCATTAGGAAAAGGAAGAAGGACAAGGGAGTGGGGTATGGACAATTTGAAAGGACTCCTCACAGCATTGATATAAGGTTACAAACAACTGATAGAGACCAGCTTTGTCACTGTCTATACAAGTATAGTAACAAGTTTATTTGTTTCTTATTGCTAGAATCTTGGAGGGTATGACTGTCAATTGTCAACTTATGGTTATAATCTTTTATAGCTATGTAAAATAATCTCTATACTTAGAAACAAATCCTTATTTAAATATATGTATATTTAAATCCATATATATATATATATATATATATATATAAAGATATATATTTTTTCGTGTAGGAAATGTAAGCTAGATAGAAGTAATGTAATCTCACCATGGCACATTCCATAATGTATTTGTTAGTTCATTAACAAGCAATAAACTTCAACATGCATGCAGGATCAGTTTATCTAAAAAATTCTGTTTTAATAAAATAATACAAGTCTACTTTCCCTTAAAAAATTTATTAAATTTATCTTCTTAATGCAAATCATTCTCATCTTTCATAGCAAGTAACTACCACTTCAGATACTTACCGCCTTAGTATTATCTCACTGTTACATTTAAAAATTTATTTAATACCATCAGTCTTCTGATAGGCTATAAACACAAAGGTCTTGAGTTTTAAGGGTACTCATTTATTGTAAATAATTCAATTGATTCACATGCAATTTCTATTCCATGTAGGCTAGAGGTTTCCAGAGGACTTAAGGAAATTATACTTTTCAATGTTTCTTTTTTTATCCATTTTTATATATTCTCACTCATACAGAATAAGTAGTTTTCTTTTTCAGTAAACGATCCAGTTTTCTCATCCTATCACACAAATTCCTTTAACTAACTAACGTGTTATGTATGCCCTCTCCTATTACCACCACAGCACACTGTGATTTTATAGCTACAAAATTTAAATATGAACACTTGTCATCTAAGCTTCATCAGGTCAAGTTGATTGGCCTGGGAGCTACCCAGGAGACTGATGGAGCACAACTCTGGGTGCCTCAGTGGGGCCTGGAAGGTGACCTTGGTCTATATCTGAGCCCTTGCTCTCTTCTTTCTGGCACTGTTCACTTGTTCTAATTCATGGTAGCCGTGAGCTCTGTGAATCCCTTCTGCCCATATGTTCTTGCCTTGAACCGGTCAATCATGGATTTAATTCCCAAAACCATGAGCTCAAATTAAGCCTTTGCTCCTTTTAGTGGTGGATGTTGAGTATTGTGTTTCAGTAAAGAGAAATCTAGATAATTCAAAATTTTGTTACCAGAGAAATGCTTATTGCGATGATTGTACCAGACCATATGGTTTAGGCTTGCAGGGGGAATTTGGGTAAATTTGGAGCTATAGGATAGAGAAATCCTAGAATGCTGTAAACAGAGCTTGATTGGTAATTCTTGTCAGAGCTCAAAATAGTACAATACTGACAGGAGTATGGAGAGAATGCCCAGCTCGGGAAATTTCAGTTGGAAACAAAACCTCACTGGCAATTGGTCTAGAGGCTATGTGTACTATGTTCTTCTGAAAAGTTTCTCTAGATTCTGCTCATGTCCTCAGACTTTGTCAAGACTTAGAGTAAGGGCAGTGGATAGACTGATTGATCATGCAGAGGAAATTCAAAGTTGTCCAACATTCAGGCTGTGGCATAGGAACTTCTGACTGCTTTTAACCAGATTTAGAGGGAGCACTGGGGACAAAATTCAGAGAACAAATACTTGAGAAAAGTTAAATTTTGCCACAGAAGGAACAATGGGTAAAACTCAGAGTCACTGGAAATATGATTGCTGAAAAAATTAGCACTTTTAGAAACAAACTAATTGCTTTGCATAGGGAAAAGAAGGAAGATGCTCTGAGAGCATCTCAGAAATCAGCAAGACACCATTCATCTCAAATTCAATGGTCCAAAAATGTAAAGCTGTTATTCTAAATGAAAGCCCCTGTAATCGATCTTTAAGAACATCCTCCTTAGGAATTAGTTCCATAGGAGGAATTAGTTCCATAGGATCCATTTCATGGCTTACAGTTATCCCTACTCTGGTAGTCTGCTGCTGCTATGCTCCAAGGGGTCCTGGCTACTGCTTAAATTGGTAGCAAATTTCAGAATTATACATGTGATGCTGATTTTACTGATATTCAGAATGAAATAATTGTAGGATCAGGGAGGCTTATACATGGATTTCAAAAGAAGGTTTGGGGAGGCCAGGCAAGGACTCCTTGAAAGAGCAATGCATCAAACTGTGAGAAAGAAGCCACAGGTACTGTGGAGACTCAAGGAAGTTTGAGGTACTAGGAATATGGGATAGAAGAAAGGCCATGGATTGAACCAGGTCAAGAAAGAGTCCCCATCTGATACTGGCAGGCTCATAGCAATGGGGCAGGCAGAAAAGTCCTTTGGAGCTCGCCTCTACCACTATCTACCCTGGATGCTGTATACAGAAATACAGGACTTGGTGTTTGCCCTGTTGGATTTTGGTCTTGCTTTGGTTCTTCCTTTTCCATTCTCCTATTTCTCCCTTTTGGAATGGGAATGTTTACCCTGTGCCATTGTATCGTGAGATTATATAACCTTTGTTATTTTTACAGAAGTTTACAGCTAAGAATTTTCCTTTGAGTTTTAGAAGAGACTTGGACTTTTGAAAAATGCTGGAACTGCTGAGACTTCGGGGAAGGGATTACCGAAGTTTCAGTCATATGCAAGATAGTTGAAGCATATTAAGCAGAAGTATGATTCTGTGATTTTATGGAAATTAAGTATGATTTAAAAGATCTATTGTGTGTGTCAAGTTGACATGTGATGGGATGATGTGATGGTTAGGTATGGTTGCGTCAATTTAATTGGTTGGGAGCTGTCTAGGGGATTGGTGGGGCACAATTCTGGGTTTATCTAGGTGGGTCATAGAAATGTGACCTTGGGTGTACACCTGATCCCTTGCCGTATCCTCTCTGGTACTCTTCCCCCTTCCAGCTCTCTCACAACAATGAACTAAACATTTTGATTCTGTTCTGCCCTTCCCTGCCTTCAATTCTTTGCCTTAGAGCCAATTAATTATCAACAGAATTCCTTGAAATGGTGAATTAAATTCAACCTCTCCCTTTTTAAGCTCAGAGTGTCACATATTGTGCCTCAAAAGGAAGAAAGGTGACCAGGATATTTGGTCACTTAATGAGGCTGGTTGTGAAGGATGCACTAGTCTGTATGTGGATACTGTTTTACCAAAGTGTGAACTTTTTCAAGGATTCAAGAGTCATCCTCCTTTCACTCAGTTTTCTTTATAGCAGCCAAATGGGAAATAAAAAGGAAAAAAAATGAATGAAAAATTTCTTATGAAAATATCTCTTTCTAGAAGGTGAAGTCATATTTTTTGTGTAGGTTCAGGATGTGGCTGCCGCACTTTAGCGTGAGGTTACATGACGTTGAGATTGTCTCACTTTGTATATTGTGGCTTTCCCCAGTGTTTCTGATAATTGCTGCTCTGGGAACACATTTTGTGGATTTTCTAGAATTTTTTATATCTATTAAAGTCAGTTCTTTGATTTTTAGGGCTCAGAGAGTGTCCTGTATTTTGTTCATGGCATTACAGTTGGAGAGACCCTGATGTAGAACTACCTGAATTTGAACCCTGCATTGACCTCTTAATAGCTATGAATTATTGAAAAATATGTGACTCCTTTAAGTCCCCATATCTTAAACCATGAAAAGTATAGAATGCTACTTGTGGTGTCTTCTATGAGAAATGAATGACACATTGATGCTCCTTCTATGGTGCCCGAGAGTGACACTGTAAACTTCATTTACATTATCTTCAGCCAAGAGCTCCATGACAGGACCACAGGTTCTGCAGCTGTACAGAGTCTTGTTTTGGAATTCTGATTCTACCATGTGAGTTGGCCAAGTTCCCTATGGATTTGATGTCTCAGTTTTCAATCTATAAATTTTGGATTATATTATATAGCTTGTATGGATTTTATGAGAATTATCAAATTAATGTAAATAAAGTAAGTAATACATGGTAGTCCCCACTTATGCATAAGAGATACATTCCAAAACCGCAGTAGGAACTATTAAAACTGTACACAGTACTAAATCATACATATATGATTATTTTCCAAAACATATACTTATGTCATCATTCAATTTATAAATTAGGCACAGGAAGAAATTAGCAGCCACCAATACTATAATGTAATAAATATAACAACATACTTTAATAAAAGTCACTGAAAGTTACTAATTACTCATTTCTAGAATGTTCTACCTAATATTTTTGCTTCATGGTTTACTGTGTGTAAACTAAGTCTATGGAAAGTGCAACTGCAGAGGTGAAACTGCTGTATCCCTGGTGTACAGAAAGCTCAACAGAAATGTAAGTTATCATTTTGTTTTCCCACTTTTATCTATTATAATTTCAAATAAGAACAACTATCACTGTGTTGGGAGAACAGGTGCTCTTAATAAAACTGAAATGTAATTTGGACACATAAGAGCAGAACTGCCCTAGGACAGACTGTGTAACTGTGGACAAGCCAAAGCTAACTAAACAGCAAACATGCAGGATTCCAGAGAGTCCTTTAGGCAAAATCTCACAAATGAGTCAACCAAGTCCTTGAGGTTTTTGCCTCAGAATCAGTAAACTTGTAGCCTTGTTCTGTGACCTTATTCCTAGTGAAATAAATCAGACCTTCATGTGCACACGTTGTATTGTCTCCCTAGTGTAAGAACCTGAAAGAGTAAATAAAATCTGAAAGGTACAATAGATATTGTGAAAGGGAAAGAAACTGCTCAAAGGGAAGGCACAACTGGGTTGAGGGAAAGGAGAAAAGAAGGAAGGAAGGGAAAAATATGTGTGTATATACAAAGATAGCTGGGATAATTGTACTGCTGGTTTCTATGGGTTTATTGAAAGGAACAGTTAATGCTTAAATTTTTCACCAATTCTGCATGCTTATATCTGCTAATATGAAAGACTAATTTGAAGAAAACAATATGCAGTATAACAAAGACTGTTGAATTCTTATCATCTTGTTTAGTAAAATTCTGTATCATTTCTAATTTTTTACCATTTTAATTCTCTTTAAAAAATAAAAATACTTCCTTATGAACATTGTGAATAAAAGTAAAAACCAAAACCAAAACAAAATATAACTGAAACTAATTTCTTCTCCTTAAAGGAACTATGAATGTCCAAGCCTAAGGCTGAAGTCTAAAAATCTGGAAATTTGAAATGTCTTGCTCTCTGAAGACTCCATGCGTAATCAACCAGATTTTAAACTTTGAAACATTTATTGAAAATAAAAATGTGTACACTTAGTATAATTTTAGTATTCACTTAAATTTTATGTAAGACTATCAATCTTTGACATGTAACAGTCTTGAGAATTAGAGGTACTCACTTATTCTGAAAACCTCCTTCTCTTCATATTTAAATTCCATACCATCTAGGCCACAGGGCTACCAGAGATTTGAGGGAATCCTACTTTTCAGTGATCCCCGTCTCCATTGTTTTCTTTTTAACAAGTTCTCATCACTAGAGTATAACGTGACACATTTTCTCATCCAGTAACTGAACTACACTTTTCATTCTGAGACACAAATGCCTTCAGCAAACCACTACATAAGAGATATGCATCTTCTCATTATCCAAAGAGTCCCTAGGGATTTACATACCTATCACTCAAATAGGAAACCTTAGTCACTTTACAAAGCTTATTACCAACAATACCATAGATATCAATAGTGCCTGGTCCAAATGTGAATTTTATCAGGATTTTTAAAGAAAGCATTCTTCCACCAAGTTTTCCTGATAAAAGCAAGATGGAAAAAACTTTGTAAGAAAGAGAATTTGCTTCAGCAGAAATTACCTCTGGCAGAGAGACACCAGATGTACTGTGTAGGTTGAAAATCTGGCTACCGTGTCTCGTGTACGCTTCCAACTCACTGAAATGTCCTCACTTTTGTGGCTGCACGCTTCCCTATTGTTTCTGTTCCTCCTGCTTCAAGAACCCATTTCTTGTATTTCTTGCCGTGCTTCAGCTCAGAGTTCAGAATGCATCCCTTATTTGTCTTCTGGCATCAGAATTGAGGACACAAGGTCTGAACTGAAGCTGCTTGAGTATTAACACTGTATTGATCACATTAAAGCTCTGAAATACATTTTTTTCACTTCCCTAAGTCTCCTTTGTCCATTCTAAAGTGGTAAAAATTGTAGTGCCATATCTATAGTGTTTTCAAAGAGGACTGAATGAGGAGTTGCATGTACACACTTTATAAGGTGCCTGATAATCAGTAAGCACTTTGAAATTCAGCCACAATGTTGTAGGCCAGTAATTCTGGTATTACCTTGATAAGACCATGCATACCGAAGCTACAGTTGAAAACCTGATTCTCTGTGGCTGCTGGGTAATTTAAGTCAAGTCTCCTATACCTTGGTCAACTTAGTTTTCAGACTTTAAATTCGGATTATAACATACATCTCTTATGATTGTTCTGAGGATTAATAAACTTAAAAGCAAAGTAATTAGTGTTCTCTCTCCACTTTTGCATGAGGAATACTTTCTAAACTTCCAGCAGATGCCTAAATCTGTACATAGCATCAAACTCTACATAAGATTATCCAAGACATAAATGCCTATTATAAAATTGATGTATAAATTAGCAAGAAAGTCACAGCCACCAATATTGAAATAATACAAATATAAAACCATCCCTTAAGAAAAATTAGTTAAAATACATCAATTACTTATTTCTGGAAGATTCCCAATAAATAATTTGGGTTTATGAGTCACTATGCCTCCCTCAAATCTTAACCAGAGAAACCATAAGTAAGAGGAAATTATTATATCCCTAACATATAATAAGCTCTAGACAATGTAAACTTCTATCAGTTTTATTTTCCCCTTTTACACACATTATAATTTCAAAAAAGAAAATATTTCTCTTTCTCAGGATAAGAAGTTTATAACTGCAACTGAAAATTTAAGATGGATACACAAGCTCAAACTAAGACAAAGTATATGCTTGTGGAAAAGCCAATGCTAATTAATCACCAAACATTCAGGATCACCTTATCACAAAGTCCACAGCTGGTAGCCAAGTCTTAGAGACTTTTATCAGGGAAACCAGTATCCTGTAGCCGTGTTCTGTGACTTAATTCCTACTTGTTTTCCCATTGTGGGGAAGAGTTCCTTCCAGGTGTGTTTATGACTTACATTCCCACAACCTTCCAGGAGACTGGAACTGCATTGAAGATTAAATTTTGCATTGGGCTGAAAGAGAAAACTTACACAAGAAATTGTTCTTTTTAAAACTTTATTCTTTTGAAACTGCCCAGCTCTGTAACTGCTTCATGGCTTTGTAATTACATTCTTGACCCCTGTCACCAAGAGGGTGAAATCCAACATACAAAATGCCTGATGGTACCACTGTACCAAGCTTCATGGACTGATGCTCATTAACCTACCCTTGTAACTGATGATCTCAACCTGCTAGCTGGTCAGAACTGCCAAGCTGCTCTGTCTCAGCTTTATACCTCCTTTGTGTCTCCTGCTTGTGCATCATATAAAAACCCTAGACCACCAGAGATAGGGGCCTGATGTTCTGGGAATAATCCTAACCAGTGTCTATTGACATAAGTAAGTCTGCTTCCAAATCCTGGGTGTCATTTCAGCATTTGGCTTGTCATTGTCTCATCATGGAATTGAATTCTAAATTTAGATTTGTTGGTTTGCACTGAAATCACTTCTCTTGTACCTGTGGCCATAGATCAATGACAAACCTGGAGATGTAAATCCCTGGAATGCAAAGTCTTCATCCTATTCTCCAGTCCTGATCCAGAGAGGAACCATGAAGACCTTCATCTTCTTTGTCTTTCTGGGTGCTGCTGGTGAGTCCTTCTAGAGGACTAATCCGTGAGTTTCTATCCTGTCTGTATGTTTGTGCTTCATTCTGAGGAAAATCATAGTGAATGCTGAATTTAAGCTGAGTATTCAATAAGCTTAAAATGTTGAAAACACAGTATGTTGGAATAAGGTTATAGGATAATTAAATCTCCCTGCTTGGAGGAAAATCACATTGACCAGGAGTGATTCAGAGTTCAAGGCATAAAGTAGCAGAATGTTTCTCGAATTTCAAGGTACATTCCTTTAAGAACAGAAAAGTAAAGAAGGTGCATACGAGAAACTATGTCTCTTGACATCTTTAAGAATTTGATAATAATAATTGAAATTTATCTTTTCCCCTTAAAAAGACACATGCACGCCCAAGCATAAGGTTGAACACTAAAATTCTGGTTGATTACCCATGGGGTCTTGGGTAATCACTCCATGGATAAGATATTTCATATTTCCTAAGTAAGCATCAGGAACTACATATCATGACAACTCTGCTAGTAAAATTTCTTTTATGAAGTCATGTGTCATTCAGTGATGAAAATATAAATAGGGCTATGGCAATTCCAGTTTTGATACTGATAAATTCTATACTATTATAATTTAATACTGATTACCAGACAAACACATATCACCCAACTCACACCCACCAGCAAGATGACTGCAATACTTTCTATTTTCATGCCTGTTAAGCAGAGTTCTGTGTAAGAAGAGTTATTTGTTCTTTTATCATCAGGTACTATTGGTCACTCATTTATTCTCTAAAGAGTCTCTGATCACTGAAAGTGCATGAGTATGTTTATTAGAGCGGGCACAGTTTGAATTTTTCTATGAATGGTAGAAAGGTCAATATATTTAGCAAAGTTAAAGCATAAATTCAAATTTCAAATGCTTATTAACAGTGAGGGGAGAAGAGTATGTGTCAGTGTTATATGATACATTTTTTTGGGAAATACCTGAAAACTTCCATGTCCTGATTTAGTGGGGCAAGAGAACATTGCCATCTCTATTCTAGACAGTCCAAAAATTACATGGTGGACTAAAAATTCAGTGATTTTTTTTCCAAACAGTGTTTTCAAAGTTTCACTGTCAGTTGCCCTCTCCATTGATGATGCTGACAACAAGACCTTTTGGGGTTCCCCTGTCAAAAGAATTCCCTCCCCTCCATGTTCTGGAGCTGAACACTGGCTCCCATAATGTGTGGGCTCCCTTCTCACTGACCAGGGGCTAGTGTCTGCAGCTCACTGCTCCCATCCATAAGTGATCAATACTCACACTTATTCTCAAAGTTCAACTTTTCATCTAGCACCACAAAATCACATTCAGGAAAAACAACAACATTGTATTCGATACATAATGCATTCAGATCTGAAAAAGCCACACTTTTCCATGTAGATATATATGAGGAAGTGAGGGACTTTTATTCAGATTGGTAGCCTTTGTGGTTGTTATTTTGTTATTGTGTTTTTACTCTTTAAAATAGAGTACTCCAGCATCTTTATACAATATTGCAGTAAAGACTCAGAAGAGAAAAAAATGTTTCATGAAATCTTTCCAGAAATAGCTTAGGAATCAATGTATGCCTAGTCTTAGTCAAGCAGCTCAGCAAGGAAAGACAGCCATGTGGAGATAATGATGTGGATCATATTTCCAATATAACATGAAACATAAGCATGTCATTTTGTTCTCCGACTCTACCTCATTATCACAATTAACCCAGTGATCTCAAGCAGATAAAAATTGACAGGGGCAAAGAAAACCCCACCAATCCCCTTTTCAAGCCCAATTGTTGTAAACATGTCTTGGTTGCAACTCCTAAACCTCACTATTCTAAAAAGGTGGTGAGCTGTAACTCTGTATGGACAATGATACTTTCCCAGCAAATTATCTGACCTGCTCCATGTGGAGTAGTGCACAATGCTATTTCAAGGGCTCACAGTTGCCTGTATGGGTCAATGCTTGAAAAATATGGAATTGTTTTTATGTTCAAGACTGATGAATGGTGTAAAGGGATGAAGCTAAGGTTGGATACTTAGGCTGTTTTAAATTCTTCAATACAGTCAGGAGCCAATCCAGGTTAGTCTGAAAGAACACAGTATTCATGTTACTGAGGAAAACGAGCAATTCACTGATCCAGACAAAACCTTTCTCCACTCTGAATACATGCCTGAGTTTTTTAATGACGTCACGCTGATTAAGCTGATGGTGGTCCCCTGCCACCATCAACTCTCGACTTCCTACTACCTTTTACCCAAAATACTGCCCATCTGCTAGTACTTAGTGCCTTGTGTCTGTATGGGGTAACACAGAAAGCTTTGGCGATCGGTGTAACCTGAAAACAAAACTGAGAACAATAGAGAGAGAATCCATTACCCCAAATTCTCATGCAGGGCAAGATTCTCAGAGACAGAAGTTGTATTTGCCTTGAGATACACTAATTAAAGTGGGCCAGATCCCTTTGTGAAGACTGCGCTGCATACGCAACATTAATCACCTATTAGAATGGGTGAGGCATCTCGCTGGGGTGGGATTAGTGGTGTGCAGAGAGCTGGAAATGAAAAGGTAAGGAGAACCAACAAGCAACTTAGTGCGAACTGCAGTGCACGCCTACAGAGAGCATCTCTGGGTCTGAGATCACTGCTTGATGATAGTAGTGTTGGAGAAAGAATAAGTTGCTGATTAGAACTATTTGAAAAATCTTCTAGGGAAAGAAAATTTCTCCAAAATTAGAAGTCACTGGGCAACTGAAAGTGTGGGAGTGTTGTGAAAGAGAGGAGCTCCCAGGGGAAGGATGTTTCCAGGAACTGTAATGGGATAGTTTAATACTGGTGATTGGTAATCTTCCATTTTCACACTGAGGGTCAACAGGTAACTCCCCTTCCCTTCCCCAGTACCTGGTGCTCCTCTCCTGTCTGACACTGGTTGTCACAAAGCCCATGTAGGCCTCATCACCAGGAACATGTTCTATCTGGGTTTCTGAAGAGGGGAAGGGCTCGTGCAGTGTGAGCTTTTTGTTCCTGCCCCATCTCTCTCAGCCTCATTCTACTCCATCATGGTTCTCCTTTTCCAAAATTCAGAGAAATGAAAAATATCCTTTATGTCTTTAGGACTCCTTGTGGTGGTTGAACAACTGTGTTGGAATCAATTACAAATTCTGAAAACATAGAGTTTCTGTTTGTTATATTGATAAATACAAATAATTAATGGTTGAAAGAAAAGGACACAAAGAAAGCCGTTGGGAAAAAATACAATTTGGCAACCTTCCAAGGAGCTGTACACTTGTGAAAGTGGTGGAACTAATAAAGTAGAATTCAATCTCTCTAACGCTCACTTTTGCTTGGGACTCTTGTTCTCTTGAAGAAAGAAAGTAGGCATAAGAAAGGAGGAAGAAATATAGTTATACAAGAAGAAGATTAAGATTTGAATTTCCAGGGAGTAGACAAGGTGATGAACAGGGGTCAAGCCACCTTCACAAGTAGCCCAAAGCTAATGGAAGAACAACCCGGAACTTATTTTCCCATGGGGGCATCAACATGAGCTCTACTTGTGTTTCTCTTTTGCTTGAGTGACTCTGGTGGACCTGTGGTCTTCAGTGGAGAGCTCCAAGGTGTGGCCTCCTTGGCTGGTGGCTGTGCTGTGAAAGGCAAGACTGTTACCTATGCCAGGGTGTGCAACAGCATGGACTGGATTCAGGAAATGATTGCGACCAATTGGATACTTTGATATCTCATGTACCATTTTCTACTAGTCAAATTTACCATCTTTCACTGCCTTAAATCAATACCTAACTAAAATACATTTTCTGTACAATATCCGACCAAGAACGATCTATGCTTGTTAGTCATAAGCTTTCTCTTGAATATTGGTGCTGAATGAGGACTCAGACAGAGTGTAACTATTTTATCTGAGAGAATTTGAAATGCTATTTTTGTTGTTCATCTAACCTAAGCAACATAATATTAGTAATCACCTACTGCAGATTCTGAGGCATGGAAGACATGCATGTGAATAAAGTCACTGTTATACAAGGTTTTTAGTTGCCCAATAAGTATTAGGTACTCAAAAATGTATCACATAAATTTTATTATATGATTTAAGGAAAATACACCTTTGAAATTTTTTTTGTGGTAGAACATATATGACATAATAAATATTGTGAGTTAAAATCAATTGCCCGAACATCACTCATACGGATCACCATAAATCTATGTTGGAATCCAACCTGTCCATATCCATAGCAAAATGCTGCTTTTGTGACAGAGGACTCTCTCAAATGTCATCAGTTTCTCTCTGTCTCTGCCCTCTGTTCTCATTGTTGTCAGCCTAACATAGAGATAAATCCTTAGGATGGTAAAATACATCTGGCCGATAGAGTGTCCTCTTTCTTCACATCTAAGGAGAGAGATAAATTTGTTTCAAGAAAGTGTACTGGAAATGTACCTTTCCAGAAGTCCTAGAAGTCATCTTATAGTGTCTCATTATTAGAATGTAGCCACTTCTGTACCGCTCCAAATAGGAGTGAAATGGAATGAGGCTGATTAGTTTACAGCTCAGTGACATAGCATACCAGCAGAGCAAGAAGTGGGTGTTTCATTCTCCACTATACATGACCTACTTGGTAGGGTCGTCCATTAATTACAGTGGAAATTTTTCTAGAAAATGTCCAGCTGCTCAGTAGGTTGTATAGAGTAGAATCCTATTGGCACATATCCGATGTATATCCTCCCATAAACACTAAATCATCTGTAGATTAGATATGGTACTAAACTGTCTAAATAGTTGTTATACTATTATACCTGAAGATAAATGGACATCTGTACATGTGTGCCACACACACACTTCTTTCTGACATCTCTGATGTGAGGTTAGTTGGATTCCAAAGGGCAGAACAGTTTGAACAGGTGAAGTGCAGTATAATAATAGCAACCACGATGACAAGAAGTAAATATAAAAATACAAGAAAAAGCAGGCTGTTGTGGCAAACACCTGTAATCCCAGCTGTCTGTGAGGCCCAAACAAAGGACTGCAAGTTCCAGTCCAGCCCGGGTGATTTGCTCAGGCTGCATCTCAAAATAAATAAAATTTTTAAAAATTCTGGGAATGTAGGTCAGTATGAAGACCTGGCACTGCCAGAAACAAACAACCCATGAAGACAGAGAAAAATCCCATCTGAGTATTTGAGTAGGTTTATCCATCCAAGCCAGAAATATTACAAACAAATCAAACATGCTTTAATAGAAGACTAGCTAAATATGTACACCATAGCTTTGAAGGAAAAGGAATAGGCTTTGAGAGCATCGCAGTGCCAGACTGATGTGGCGGATTCTATTTCCTTATCCCACATCTTACTCACCATGAAATTATCGTGGGCCTATGATATCCCTGGTTCTGTGTTATGCAGTAGTAATATAATAGGGAAATGAACGATGGAAGTCCCTCCTTCTAGGTGTATATCCTCTAACTGGAAAATACGCAAAAAAATAAAAGGAATAGAAGGCTGATCACAGCACATGGTATGAGGCAAATCTGCCTGGATGAAGGCTTAGCTCATTGGAAAGCATAGATCTGCCGCTAAAGTATAATTTTAAAAACCAATGATCAAGTGATGGGAAAAAGTCAAATGTTAGCAAGCCAAAGTTGAGACAAATGTTTCAAAATGGTAAGAGTACATCTAGATCCTCAGGACTGCTGGTGCCATGGTTCCAATACCAACTGAGGCAGATTTAAGGCATTCAAAAGATGGATTTCTTCATTTTTAATTTCCTGTTGAGGTTTACCCTCTGGGAGAGAAATATTAACTTTCCTTGTTTTGTAAACCATCAACCTAATTCTCTTCTCTTTAGAATATTTATTGTGTCAAAGCATAAGAGGCTACAATAAGAGATTTCACTCCATTCATCAGGTCCTTGACAAACCAGTTCCAATTTTAAAGATCTGATGAGCAGCTATTCCCACCCTACAAATCTAGCATGCTCAGGCCATGTATTCTCACAGTAGGATCCTTGCATTTTTAGCCATAGGACTATAGCTGAAAACTGTCTGGTCAGCTAGTATGAGGCTCAGAGAACATAGGTGATATTGAAACCAAGTAACCTAATAAAATAAAACTGAATTACCTAAAATAAAAGCACTTGTAAGAGAAAAAGCAAAAGCTAAATCAAAAAAATGAATGCTTTCCACACAAACAAATTTCCTGGGAATGTTAGCACTCTGAATCTTATCCCACAGCCACAGGAGGGCAAAATTCCCCAAGGAAGATCCAAACCGCTATTAAAGTTCCAAGTGCAAGACACAGCCTTTCAGTATGCTCCCTGGTGAAACACCACCAGGTGAAGTCTATGGAAGGAAGCATCTGGCTGGCTCACCAAAACTGTCACTTGAAACCAAAGCCCATGCTGCCTCTTCTCTATAGGAGACCAAAGTTTGGGAGAGAAGGGCCAGAAGGAAGTAAGGAGTTTCATTCACGGAAGGCCCTGAAAATGATGGAGAAGCTAGCTCCTCAGAGCTCCTTCTTGGTAGACTCAAGGGTACAGAGGTTTTCCTTTCTAACGTGGGAATAGGAGAGACAGCTGTGTGGCAAGTGGAGTCTGCATCAACAAGGAGCAAACCTTTCTATATTTAGTAGCTGGATCATCACAATAGACTTTCTATATTTAGTAGCTGGGTCATCACATCTACTTCCTGTGGTCAGATAGCATGGAAAAGGGTTATACAGGGTTATATAGGCCATCATATCTTTTGGGATCTTGGAAAATGTAAAAACACTTAGCACTTGCTCTTCTGAACCAGGTAGTTGCAGGCATGGTGGCACATGCCTGTAATCCCAGCACCTGGAAGCCTGAGGCAGGAGGTTCTTTGAAAGTTCGAGACCAGCTTGGGCTACAAAGTGAGCTCAAGGCCACCCTGAACTGCATAGTGAGACCCTGTCTCAAAAGGACAAAAAAAAAAAAAAAAATGAACCATGTAGCTCTGGCTTCTCTCAGCCTAATGATTAGGGGTAAAGAGTGAGTAACATGCAATTTCAAAGGGTAGCTATTACCAAAGTAATTTGAGCCTTGGAACAATCACAGACAGACACTACTTGCTAGGTCAATTGCTCTCTGGGTCTAAGTGTCCTGACATAAATTTGTTTGTTTATGTTGGAAACTTGGAGAACATGAATCTCAACTACTATATCATGGTTACAAACTTTATAGCAATGTAAAATGAAGTAATATCTGTATTTATAAGCTAAACTACTTACTTGAATATACATATACATATTTTTTTAAAGTAGGAACTATAGTTAGACAAAACAACTTTACCTTACTCTGATATAGCCCATAATCTATTTGCTAGATCTCCCATTAATAAGTAATACACATCACCAAGTACATAAGATCAGTGTGTCTGAGAAAATTTGCTCTGACAAGGCTCCTTTAATCTATAATCCTTACTTAATTCATTATTTCAATGCAAATAAATATCATCTTTTCCAGCAACTACTATTACATTAGTATTACATTAGAATTAGCTAGTATTCATATTTTTTAAAAACTAAAAATATTTACTATCAGTATTATTTTGGAATCATTTTTGAAATTCATTAAAGAAGACAGTCTTTGAAAGAACACAAATAGAAATGTCTTGACTCTTAGAAAAACTCATTTATTCTGAACAGCTTACACCACTCACGTTTACTTTCTATCCAGTCTAGGCTCCTGGGGCTCCAGGGGCGCTGGGAGAATCACAGGCTTCAGTGATCTCATCTCTCTTCATTTTTTAAAATAAGTTCTCACTCCTACGGTAAATCATGTCCCTCACTTCTTTAGTGTTTGATCCAGTCTTTCACTCTAAGGTGAGGCTACTTGAGTTTGGCCCTTATTTTAACCAAATTTATATGAAATTTGGAAAAAAATTGACTTTGATAAGCCTCCTGTTCCCATCACTTTCATGGTGAAAACTGTAGCCCAGCATTTTCCATGTCTTATGTGAAGCAGGAATCAGGTGAATACCACTTTCTTGGTTCCTGAAACACAGTAGATGCTCCACATACATTACGTGCTTCTGCACTGTACACTAATTGTGCATTACCTTGGTGAGATTATAGGATCTGATGCCATATTACTTGTTTTGGTAACTTGATTATATCATGTGCTCCTTGGGTGATTTTGGTCAAGTCTCTAGTATTTTCAGAGCCTTAGTTTTTGCATCTATAAAGTTTGGTTTATACCTCTTCTGGTTTTTATAAGGGTTTCTAAATTAATATAAGCAAAGAATTTAGAATAAGACAGCCCTGCTTTATTCATGGGATACGCATCCCAAGATGCCCAGAGCATGCCTGACACTACACATAATATCCCCCCCATGGACTCAGATTCTGTAATATGTATATCATAAGTATGATACATATTTTAGGCAAGTGAGAAATCAATAGCAAAGAGTAAAATAAAATAAATATAACAAAATACTGGAATAAAAGTTATTGAAATCTTATGAATTTCTTATGTTTTGAATGTTCCATTTAATATCTTTGGTGCATGTTTCACTGCAACTGAAATGACGAATAGCGAATATGCAAATCAGAAAGAAAAACTACATCCCTCCTCTATGGTAAACACTACATAAATGCAGTTTATTATCATTCTTTCACTTTGTACTTTTTATCTGTATAATTTCAAATGAGAACAATTTACCTTTTCTCGATAGCACACATTGATAATAATGAAAGTAATGAAATAATGAAAATAATGAAAGCAGACATGGACATGCAAGGTCAGAACTATGCTAAGACCAAGTATAGAACAGTAAAAGATCAATGTAAATTAAATACAAGGGTGCAGGGTTCATAAGAATACTCTGGGCAAAAGATCAGGGTTGAGTCCCTGATATTTTTGCTTGGGAAGCTGGAAACGTGTAGTTCATCCTGTGACCTTAGACAATTTATGGCTCCCGCTTCTGTGGCAGCTCCCTCATCGAGGACCAGTGGGTCGTTTCTTCAGCTCAGTGCTAGGATCCAGAAGTGATTCATATTCACATTTTGGTGTTCTAAGGTCAAATTATGCTCTAGCCCCACCAAAACACAACTGTGGTAAAATACAGAGTTACATCTGATAGGTAAAGAACTCATTCTTGCAAAAATAGAATGATGACTTCAGGGGTTCTTATTGGTGTGCTAACCTTTAGAGTTCCCTGACATATTTTCATGCCACTGTACTAAAGAGTTAGAAGAGAGTTTATGAGTGAAAGAGTGTGTAGCCCTAGTCATTATAGCTAGATAAGAAAAAATGCCATAGCTACATAATAAAATGTACCATATTTATAGTACAAATTGCAAAACAATTACCAGTCAATCTGGTCTCTCATTCTGCTATGAATGTAACTCTGCTTCCTCGTCCTAAAAAAAAAGGGTGATCCCAATAAGAGAAGAAATGCCAGGTAGTGATCAATCTCCATAATCTTATTTAGTTTCTGTTTTCAAAGTATCATTTGCTCCTGATTCCTAAACCTTACTATTCCAACAAGATGGTGTGCTGTGAGTTTGTGTTAATAGCAGTGCTTACTAGGGATTCTCTCCTCTGCCACATGTGATGTAGTGGACAGTCTACCTTAAATACACAATTATTTGTGATTCAGTGCATGAAGGGGATTCTGTATTTATGCTCAAGATTGATGATTGGAGTAAGGGAACAAAACTCATGTTGAAGAATTAAGACATTTTAGTCCTTTAATGAAGGCAATTCCAGGTACATCTGGGAGAACACAACATTGACATCATTGAGGGTGGTGAGCAATTCATTGATGTAGCCAAGGTCATCACCCACCCTGAAATCACTTCTGTCTATAGTCAAGGCATCATGCTGATTAAACTGAAGACACCTGCCACCATCAAAACTCAAGTGTCCACAATCTCTCTTCCTAAGTCTTCTCCATCCGCTGGAGTTCCTGGCATCTGGCTGGGGCAACACAGTCAACTTTGGCAGTAAGTGTAACCTGGAAAGGAAGTACCAAATCTGAAAACAATAGAGAGAAAATGGCACTCTGAGCATCTGATGGTCCAAATTCTCAGTCAAGGCAAGGTTCGCGGAGTGAAATTTGGGTTTTATATAGTTGTGAACAGGTGAAGCCTTAGAATATAGTAAAGGTAGAGAGAGAGAGACCCCCTTCGGAGACCATATGAAAGAAATAACGAACAGGAATGGTAACCAGGCATGGTGGAAAAGGCCTATAGTCCCAGCACTTGAGAGACTAAGGCAGGAGATCACAATTTCAAGGCCAGCTGGGCTACATAGGGAGGTCTAGGCTAGCATTGGTTCCAAAGAGAGACCCTGTCCTCAAACACAAACAAAACACAACAAAACCAAAATATAGTTATGTCAAGTTATTTAACATAAGTGGGATGAGGGAAGTGGAGAAAACTAGAAATTGAAAAGGCAAAGATGAGGAGCTCAGTGCTACTTAAAGCGCACACCTCTGCTGCTGAAGATATCTCTGAATTTAAGACCTGAAGCTGCTAATACTTCTGTGACAAAAGGAAGAAGCTGTTGATTAGAAATACTTGGAAAACCTTCTAGGAAATGAACTTGTGTCCAAAGGAGAAGTCACTGGCATGGCGAAAGACAGAGGGAGTGTACTATGAAAGAGGTGGGGTGGTAAATGTATCTCCAGCACAGTTGTGTAGAATCTTCTATTTTCACTCTTGTGCTTAACAGGCATATACCCTGCCGTCCTTTAGTGCCTGGATGCTCATTTTCTGCCTGAGGCTGCCTGTCACAAAGCCTACCCAGGCTGCATCAGTAGCAAAGCCTTCTGCTTCATTCCTGGAGGGTGGAGTGGACTCTTGTGATGTTAATTTCTTTGTAGTCCTTCAGCTATCTCAGTGTCCCTCATATTTCTCCTTTCTGAAACACGGAAGAAAGAATAGTGCACCTAGGACTGATTGGGGTACATGAGAAACTCCTTGGGAAGAGCCAGAAATGTTTTTACATGTAAATTTCTCTTTGAGATGTTGGTGACTTAGGTTTTAAGTAAAAGACAAACAGAAAGTTTGTTGCAAAACTTGTATCATGGCAGTAGTCTGTAGGTTTATGCTGTGTAATTTAACCTATGTGAAAACAACTCAGCTTGCGAGCACCCTCAAATCTCTCCAGTCCTGATGTTGTCTTGGGACTCTTGGCATCCTAAGCAAGGAGGAAGAGCCATAGAAAACAGGAGAAAAAATACATATTGGGAGATTGAGGTTGAAATTTCCACAGATAAACCAGGTGTTCCATGGGAATCCAGACACCTTTGAACATTTTGAACATTTGAACATTTGCTAGGATGATGGGGGAAGATGTCAGAGGTCATCTCCCTTCTGGACATAAACACAAGCTCTGATTGCTATTTCTGTTTTGGCAGAACGACTCTGGGGGCCCTGTGGTTTGCAACAGAGAGCTCCAGGGTGCGGTCTCTTGGGGCACTGGTTGTGCTCTAGGCAAACCTGGTGTCTACACCAAGGTATGCAACTACCTGGACTGGATTCAGGAGACCATCACTGACAGCTGAACACTTTCACCTCTTCGTGATTCACTGTCCACAGTCAATTTCACCTGTATTCTCTGACTGAAATCAGTGTCCAAATAAAAATATTCACTTCTCCACCACATCAGGAATGGTTCTTGCTTGTGATTCGTAAACTTTCTCTTGAATTTTAATGGGAAGTGAGAAGGTGGACAGGCCATTGAGCTACTTTTAAAAGATAATTTAAAGATTATTTATCATTAATACAAAGTAATCACTATAAATTTACTGATCATCTTCTTTCTGCCAGGCCCTGTAAAACACTGAAGGCACGGAAGTGAACAATATCACTATTTCTACCACATATTTTTTCAAAATAATTACTAGATAATATATACAATTAATTTTGCTGTGGAATTTGGGAAATATACTTGCTTTTTATACTAGATCATGTGCTCATAACCTATAATGATACTAAGCTGCAGAAGTAAAATCAATTATCCCAACCAACTCCAACTATTCATCCTAAATCTATGGTAAAGCTACAGCCTCCCTTACCCACAATGCATTGATGCTTTACTGACAGAATTCCCATTCATTCCTGCCTTCTGTCATCAGTCCCTCTGAAATTCCATGGAATAGGTAAGGGAAAATTCTAGATGCAGAAATTATTTGCAAAAATCATAGATTTCCTGCATTTTCAAGGATTTCACCTTTTTATAATTTTCAGTTCTGCAAAATCTTGTGTTTTCCCCTATGGACTATCAATGAACTAGCAGAGAGGCACTCTGGTCTCAACCTTCATTTCCAATCTACCATAAGCATGACGAATCTCAGTCCAGATTTCAAACTAATTTAATATACACCAAAAAAGTACAAAATACAGATTAGTTTGCAGAAAAGAAATATATTAACCTGAGGCCATAAAAGCCATGTCTATAAAGCATTTTATTTCCATTTCAACACTAGCTATTTCACATACCACACACTCTGCCTTCGTTCCTTGCTGGCTGTCTTCCCATGTACACATGCTTCCACAGGCTGTACAAGAAAGAGTCCCTGTGTATGATGCCTCCATATGTCTTGTACAGCACAAAAGAGAAGATGTAATGGGGGCTGATCACAAACACACAAATAGCTGGAGCAGGAGGAAGGCAAAAATGCAATCTCAGGAGTAAGATAAAAAAAGCATACATCTTAGTTTAGGCCACAGTAAGGATGATATCATAGATTATGTGGCTTAAACAATACACATTTATTGCCTGTGGTTCTGGGGCCTGGTGAGTCCAAAATGCAGACTTCAGCAGATCTGTTGCCTGTATAGGCCCTGACTCCTGGCTCGCCAATATAGCCTTATGTCACACATCACTGTATCCGCACGTGGCCAAGAAACCTAATCTCGACTCTGTTTTCCAACTACATTGATTCTGTCATGAAGGCCTCAACATCTCTGTCATATCAAAGCCTGATTACCCTACAAAGTTTCCAACTCTTGAAGCCAACTCATAAAAGGTTATAGTTTCAGCATTCGAATTTCAAGGTCACACATTTGCAGCTTATAATGGGTATCTAGAGTTTATGAAGATATATGTACCCATTACTAGCATTCTAAACTTTCATAGCTATGGGACACATGCAAACACAAAAGCTATGAGTCCCTAATACTAACTTATTCCCAAACTTTGAATGAAGTCAAATTTCCTTAGTTTTTCACCTAAGACTTTAAATGTTCAGTCACAACCAGTCTCTCTCACTTACTTCCTTAGTTTTCACTAACTTACATTTATTTTCATCTATGCTCTACTTGAATATATGCATGTGTCTGGGCACATATGTGTGTTTGTGTGTGTGTTCTCTCTGTCTAAAACAAGTACTGCAACAACCTAAACATGTCAGCATCCTCCCAGAAACAACTGACTTTGATTGTTTAATTTTTAACTTCATTCTTTCTTGCCTGGCAGCACAAGGTCCTGAGTTCTGTTCCTGGTACCCACCCTCCAAAAAAAGATTTCTAACTTCACACGAAGTATTTTTTTACCCATCACCACCCCAGTTCAAAAGGGCTTAGTTTATTGGCCTGTCAAGTGAAGATCTTGAGCGATGACAAGATAAATGAAATTTATAAAAAGTTAGAGGACAAGCAGGTCCATAGAAAAGCGATGGAGGGCAGGGGCATCATTTTTACTTAATGCCATCCAGTTGCCTTTTTCCAATATATATCTATCTATTTTCAGTCTTCTGCTTTATTTAAAGAACAATTTATCAAAATGTGTGACTGTCTCATCACATATAAATTCTTTACGTACCTTTCCAGAGTAGTTTAGGGGTTAGAAAACTGTCCTACGAAAATAAGAACTCAAGGACAAAAAATGTATAAAGTGGGACATGTCACTTAATAGGCATTCCACTTCAAGAAAGATATTAAAATGTTGAAATAGAAAGACCATTGTTATAGCTTGTGTCTAGATACCACCCCAAAGCTTCATGCAGTCATAGGTGAGGGTTTTGCAGAGGTGGCTGGATCTGGAGTGTGTGATTCTAGAGCTGACTGTTGGGGCAATGCGAGGCTCAAGGGCACTAGGATTAAGAGTATGAGTGCCGCTCTAAGTCGTCTGGATAAAACAAAAGGAGCCAAAAGATGTTTATGAGGTCCCTTGCTTGCTTTTCACTCTCTTTTATGTGCAACAAACTATTGTTCTCTTCTGCAATGCCCTTCTGCCATGTGCTACTCTGTCTTGAAACCAACCAACTATGGACTGAATCTCTACAAACTGTAAGCCATACAAACCTTCCCCCTTTAATGGTCAGTCAGGAATTTTATCTCAGCAATGAGAAAAGTAACTAAGACAAGCATTAGTGCAGATCAGACCTGCAGCACTTACTAACTGCTCTGGGTAATTTATCCATATCAACAGGTTTGTGGCTTCATGGTGAGATGAGGGCACCAGAGAAAATCACTTGAATGCATTGTGAGCAAGCCAGTGATGAGGCGACCTGAGTTCTGCTAAAGTGTCCTGGTGTGGGAAAGGTAATCCCCAGAAATTTCCAGCAGATCAAGTCAAGCCTGGCAGGGATCCATTTTAAAAAGCATCACCTGTCTTTGCTACATGAAGCAACCGAAAGCCCTGCATGTTTGTATTTCCAAGATTCAACCAGCACTTCTCTTCAACAATGCACATGGCATCTTTCCTAAAATTCAGCCTGGGTCCAAGACAATGAAAATTTTGTTAAACAAAGCTAAAATGTAGGTGCAGAGGAAAGGGCGCTGGTTGACAGACCAAGGGAAACCCAGTACCTGTTCTAGAAAGTACAGGTGTTTAGTGCAGAAAAAGTTCCAGCCATCTATGCAGAGGACTGGAAGGGTGGTATCTCCAGACTGCAGAAAGTGAGCCAGCACAGACCGAAAGAGAGAGAAGATGGAAAGCAACAAAACCAGGGCTCAAAAATCGGCTTGTAGAACAAGAATCACTGAAATCTACAGAGCCATAGGCTCTAACCTGAAGCCTTATACTCCAGAGAATTTGGAAGTGTAGGAAGAAATGCATAAATTTATAGACATATATAACCTACCAAAAATGAACCATGATCCTTGTATTTTTGCTTAGACCACATGTGTGCACTTAAAGCACTGCCAATTGCAACAGCTATAATTTGGGCTGTCTTTTTTTTTTTTTTTCTTAGCTCTTCTCCTTTTATCCTATTCTATGTTTCTTTTTTTCTGCTCCCGGGAATCGAACTCACGACCTCACACTTGCCAGGCAGGCCCTAGTGCTACTGAGCTATATTCCCAGCCCCTATGGATGCTGACTATGAACACAGACAAGGCCATGTCCAGCATTTGAATCATAGAGGTCTGCAGGGCCATCCATAAACCTATCAGGATCTTTTGAAAATATTGGTTTGCTAACCGCTAGTGGGGTTTCTGAATATTTACTGCATGAGAATTATAAAAAGGAAGTTGAGAACACTACCCAATGTGGTTATTTTTATTAAACAGTTGGGAGAGATCCATGTAAGAGACAGGTGGACATCTGAGGACAGGGTGATCAGTGATATCATACTCTTCTTCCTCAGGGACTACAGCAAGTACCAGGGTTTCTGGTCTTTGCCAGAGATAAAGTCACAAAACTCTGAACAGAAGAGATTTCACTCCACTTTCTATGTTCTTAGCAGAAATAATCTAACTGTAAAATAGAATCACCGTTTAAACTGCCAGGCTGCGCTCATCTCTCCCATTTCCTATTATATACTAGACCCAACCTATCTTTCAGTAGTAGAAAAACTGTTCTCTTCTCAAAGTGGAAGGATGTAATTATTCCCGGTTTCTATAGATATGACCTGATGGCAAAGTGCTGGTCCCTTGATAGTAATTTTCAAGATGTTTCCTATGGCACATTTTAAGGCCTATGAAGAGAAAGAGTGAACTCGATCTGGAGTACTTAAGGTGGTGTCCCATACAGAAGGAGAAGACCTGTTGAGTTCACAGTGTGTTCCTTGTAATACACAAGTACTTACTAAGCAGACATCTCTCCCCAAACCTCTGAAAGTATCTGTGCCTTAGTGGAGCCCACGATGGGGTCCCTTAGATTTATGCCTGTCCATACTGTGCCCCACTAACTCATTAGGAAGAGGGATGAAGCCCCCAGGGGCTCTGCTCTCGTAGCCACCTCATGTGTGGAGTCCTCCCAATGCTCCCCTGGCCCCTTGGAAAATAATATCTCTTACACTCAACCTGTCAATGATTTGGTACTTGGTTTAAGGCAATAGAAGTAGAAATCTTCTTCTGTCCTAGAGTGGAAGGAAAAGAAAAATGTAAAACATAATGTCCTGAATTGTTAAAACAAGGAGGGGATCTAACCCAAGCCCCATATGTTGCCTGAACGTGAAGGTTTTAAATCATATCTATGAGTGCCCAAACCACAGTCTCTGCCCATTCACAAGACTACAAAAATCATAAACACTTCAAGAAAACAGAAGAGCCAGTTACTTGTGAACAGATCTTCCACAATGCTTTTTTTTTTCCCTGACCCTGCTCTTTTAGTTCTAATTTATTTATGCTACTACCTTGAATTTAGAGCAAATCTGAGAAACTTTACTCAGCGTGTGACCCACTAAGGCCAAATACTTGAGGAGAGACAGAAAGTAAGTGATAGGTTTGCTTACATGAGATTGAAATCACCACTTTTACCCCTTATTAGAGTGAAACAGAGAGAACGTTTAAATCTGAGTTTCCAGGGAAAACTACTTTTGACTGCATCTCTCACATTGAAGACTTTCTTGTGAAGACTTTCTTTTCCTCTATTGATAAGATGTGGAGAAGGGAAAACAAAAGAATGCTTGGTCTACTGTCCTACAACAGGAATCCTCCAAAGAACATCTACGTTACTTCCTTCACTATGTGCTCTCATTAGCTTATAACTAAGGAAACCTCACCAATACTGCTGTGTCACCTTCTCGGTAAAAATCCCACAAGCAGATAAGACAGTAAGGATGTATTAAATATAATGGACTAGGAAATGACCAGGTGTTTAGCAAGATTTACTCTGTAGCCATTTCCTCAGCTTTGGTAAAGGTCACTATGCATCAGACTGTAAATTAGAAGCCCCAGGGGTGACAGAGTAAGCACTCCAGCTGCTTAACAAGTGTCCTAGTGGGCTCTAAGCATAAGCCTCTCCTCTAACACAACTTTTACATTTTTTTATCCCGTTAAATGAAGAAGTCTCTCAGTCTCTCAGTGGAAGGAAATTCTGGTGGATTCTCCTGAACTTTAAACCAGTCTCAATAAATATCTCTACTCAACAAAGACGGGATTTTTAAAATTTTAAAGTACAAACTTTCTCTTTGTGATATTGATGATTTAGGTTAAGGATAAAACATACACACACACACACACACACACACAAGAATTTTTGCTAACAGTAAGTATTGACAATCTTTTGAATAGGTACACGCGGAATCCAGTCTTTGTTAAAGCTGCAGAGATAGTGAAGCAGTTTCAGATCTTTACAGTTTTGAACCTATTGGCCTCCTAAGAAAGAGATGGAGAAAGGGAGAAACGGATACAGCTAGAGGTTGATACTTTCACTTTCCAGCTTCCATGAAGGTGCTTCACTGAGGACCAGCAGCCTTCAGGTAAGGCCCCAGGATTGTAGAAGAACACCCTGGAGTCCATCATTCATCTGGATGTAACCAACATCTGTGATCATCTTTTCTTTTGCCAAGGTGACTGTGGTGCACCTGTAGTCTCCAATGGAGAGATCCAGAGTGTAATCTCACTTGGTACATGCTCTCAAAGAAAAACCTGATATCTACACCAAGGTGAGCAATTACTTGGACTGTTTGCAAAAAACCATTGCTGTCAAATGAGCTCCTTTCTTGGGGACCATGACCTGAGGCTGGGGCCAAGAGACTTTAATGAAAACCTTCCTGGTCCTGTGAAGCAGTGATGCTCCAGAGCAAGATTACATCAACATAAGATCCTTCTCAGCATAAGATCATCATAGCCCTATGAGTCATCTCTCTTATTATTATGTGCATTCAGTAAAAAGTGACTGGCCCAGAGTACCATTGTTTCTGCCATCCTGAGGCATTGACCTTCTAGTGGCCCTTTTATGAATTACTAAATTTGTTTCTGTTTTTAATTTCATCCTTTGTCATATCTCCCACACAGGCAGTCAGGGATCTTGGCCAGGTACTTGGTATTTTGAGCCAAATCAGGGACATCCTGATTAGGCCTGAGAGGGAAGACGCCCCCAAGTGGGAGAGGCAGAAAATGAGAGATGGCAAGAGAATTCTGCTGGGTGAATTCAGAGGTCTGAGGAAAGTGAAAAGGTACTTGACATCACAGAAAGTTTTCAGAAAGCTGGGATGATGGGGTAGAATTGGTCAGTACAAGGAAAAAGATATACATAGTTGTTTCCCATGTTGTTGAAGCAGGCGGGAGCTCAAGTCAGCACCTACAAGTTGGCGAACATGTTACAAGAAATTGTTAAAACACAATCTGTGTTTTCTGTAGAGGGAGGATCTTGGATATTTTAAATTGGGATAAGGTTAAAGAAAATTTAAAGAGATCTTACAGTATAGGAGCAAGTGTTTCTCCTGAGATCTTTTCAACTTGGGACTTATAAAATCTGTTTTAGTACTCCTGAAGACCCCGTTTCAGAGCAAGATAAGGGAGAAAAGTAAAGAAAAGGAAAAAATTGCCTGCTGTGATGCTGGCCCCTGAGGGAGACCCAGAGTCAGATGAGATTGATAGAGAAACTCCTAGGCCCACACCTCCAGGAGTTTTAAAGGCTGGCATACCTTAGGTTGTGAGTTTGAGCTACTAGGGAAGGTATGAAGAGTCTGAGTGCCTGATTTGTGAAAATGTCACGTTGCTTACGGCGGGAGGTGCAGGCTGAGGCCCAGCTGCACACAGACTGCTGTGCCTTTCTTGTGCCCTGCCTGCACTCAGCACCCCAGCCCCTGCCCCTCCCCATGCCCAGTCACTGTTCTGATAGTATAGTGGCCTCAGTGCCAACAGACCAGTGGCAGAATCATGTCACAGAGAGGCAGCTTCCCCCTCTCCGCTTTCCTTGGCCACACCAGGCATGGTAAGATATGCCTGCAACCCCAGCTAAGCGGAAGACAATCCACAGACAGGTACCTCATCCAAAAGTGGCCAAAATTATCCTGCTTCAGTTGGCTTTTAAGAAATGCAAATCAAGATTACAAACAGGCCCTTGAAGTGATCAATACCACAAAAAATCTTAAAACTTCTCTAAAAGCTTGTCAAAATGTAAAAACCAGACTTATAAAAGTTCAATGCTAAGCCAAACTCTGTTAAGTCTTATGGAAGGGGATCACACAAATGCTGCTAGAACAAAAAGAAGGTGTGTAGGTGAAAGAAGGTATAAAGGTGACTGAACTAGAGGCTAAATGGAAAAGAAGTGCACTGAGTTTCCAAAATTAGTAAAAAAATACAATATAAAAATTGATTATGATTATGAGGATTTTATTCCTTCTAATTATGAAAATAAGAAATCTCTGTTAATCAACCTGGAAATGTTCTGATAAGTCTATTTACAGTTACAAATTTAAAAACTCTTAAAAGTTATTATAACTTAACTTGGCCAAATATATCTGAGTGCACTCTTGTTTTATGAACAAATTGTGTTAAATTTTGTCTGTCTGTGTGTCTGTCATTCCAGTTTGTAACAAGTTATCATAATTACTGCTTTTTTTTAGCTCAGCAATTATTTTTTCTTTTTGCCTTTTTGCATTTTTAAAACAATTGTTTATAATTTAAGCTGCTGTATAGATGTCATTAAAACTAAGGTTGACAGTTAAAATGACACCAAGTTTGGTTTTCTAAATGTAATACATATTGTTGCCTGTGTATAATAACTCAAGAATCTGTCACTGGTTAATAGTAATGTGTTAATTACTATAATCTGGTTTTCATAGGTCATCAAAAGTTTGCTAAAATAAAACAAATTGTAAAGATAATTAAATGGTGACCCCTTAGGCTTAGGAAAACTGTTGGACAGGCCTCCCTTTGATGAGTAAAGGAGTAGCTGCCTGGAAATATCTTACTCCAGCATTTGTTCACTGATAGGACCCTAATAATTTCCATAGCCATATATAAGACATATCCCAATAAACATCACTCAACATGTTATTGTAATATGTTTATAGTGATAACAATCAAAGCACTAAGCTTTCTGTGGGTGAAACAGTAAGGTTTCTTAAAAGATCCTTTGGTACCAAACTAAATTAAGAGACAAAGATTTCCATGTAGCTATGACAATGATTATTATTAACATCCTGGTTTATTAAATGTATTCACAGCTTCTGGGTCTACTAAGAGGTAAAGCTGTGATTACCAGACCTCTTCTGGGATTTTAAGTCTGCTATGATATAAAACTTGGATGCTTATGTTGATAAACATATTCTTTTAGACTCAGACACCTACCTTTCTCTTGTGCTTCAGGTACTGTGATAGGAGGTAGATTTCAAGCCAACATGAGGTCACCAGTCAAATGATAATTTTTTAAAAATGCTTATGTGAAGAATATTATGTGTGTCACTCTTTTCTATAGTAAGATAGATATTTAAGTGTACTACAGAAATACTGTTATCGTGATTGCTATGTTCACAGACTGTATGTGGCAATTGATCTCAAGTTTTCTCTATCAAAGTTATACAACTATTGTCTGTTAACTTCCTGTTGAGATTCAACTAGTAAAACAACCATAACTGATAAAAAAAATAATAGTCTACTGGATGTACTTTATATTTCAAAGTGTTTGATATTCAGATAAAATTATAATAGTTAAGCTCACTGCTTAACTGCTTAACACAATGCCGATGTCACTGATCTTCTCTTCTGCGTGCTGAACAAGTACAGTTTATAGAACAGAACTAGAAAGATAAATGGGCCAAGAAGACAGCCAGTGTTTTGGCTCTGGCCCTCCAGGGTTGATGAGAGTCCAGGAAATGAGGGAACACTTTCTATGAGAGCCTACAACTATGGTGAGTCACCCAACCTCCTGCACAAGGAGATTGCTGAACCCCAGAGGCTGGGAGGCAAAAAATGTACAATGTGCCAAAGGAGGGTCCCCAAGAGAGAAAAGTGTCTCAAACTTTAATAGAGAAAAGCACGCTCAAGTAAGGCCATAACCCACCCTGACTGCAGAAACTGACAGAGGAGCTGAGAAGCTCTGTATGTGTTTCTAAGGAAATGCCTGTGGAGACTTTACTAACCTTGATAGACGCAAAAGATGAATTTTGATTAACACATGTCTTGCTTTAACTTGGTGTTGAACACCCAGCAGAAAAGTGTACCAAAAGATGTAGAATACAATGCCATTGTAATAAGCTAGATATAAGGTGGCAATCCAACTGCTCACCCCTTCTGGCAGTTTCTAGCTGTACTGGAAGCTAAACACTGTTATGAGTCAAGAAAAAGTACAATAAAATGTATAAAAGCTCAACAAATACCTTTAAATTCTTAAGCTAAAATAAGCTAAGACTTGAGACTCATGATAAAATATCACACTCTATCAATGGAGGGGCATGAGAATGACTGGCTTACAATCACTATGCTAGTCCCTTAGAAATAATCTGTAGACTTGGCTCTTTTGCCAACCTGCCTTCCTGTTCTAGTGCCCATCTTTTCATTACATGTGCTCTAATTTCTCAAAAAATTGTTTTAAAACACAACTACAAAAACAAAAAGGGAGTACGGTTACATCCAGATGGACAATTAGATCTGGCGATCCTTACCTTAAATTTTTTAACCCTGTTTCAGAAAGTAAATACCCTCCATCAGAACTTCATTGGCAGAGGACAGATCTGATGAGCACACTTAGGGCTCAAATCCTATAGAAGGACATCCTAATAGGAAAGTTGGATGGCCCAGTGCAGTTAATAACATTGGGTTGAGTATATGCTTGTGTGTTAACAGACAATGCAATTCCCTCCCAGATAGTGCAACCATAGATAAAGGAATACCCTCTTTCCTGTCCAGCCCTTTAGTGCAAGCATTCTTGAGGATGACCCTAGAGGACAACCCAACACCACAAGTATGGAGATTGACACAAGCTACAAAACCCATTACATAGGAACAACTAAAGAAGACAACACAGTAGGCTCACATTCTGGTGATGCAACAGAGCCTCCCACAAACTCCTCAGTGTTTGTTGCTATAATGGCCATCATAGTCTGTACACAGTTTCAACTGCTGCAATTACAAACAAAAGGAGGAAATATTGGGGACCACAAATTATAAATTGAAGTAGGGGCTGGAGGCTTGAATGGAGAATTTAATGATCCTTTGATGCTGTGATGCTCCAGGGCAAGATTACATGAACATAAGAACCTCTCAACTTAAGATCATGACAGTCCTCTGAGTCATCCCAGCTGATCTTCAGAAACATAAGATCCTTCCCAACATGAGATTGCCACTGCCCTCTGAATCATTTTATGATTCCTCTGATTATTGAGTGCACCCAATACATAGTGGCTAGCCTGGACTGTTATTGTCTCTGCCTGTCATGAGGCATTGAGGTACAAAGGTGAGTAAACTGGAGGCTAAATGGAAAAGGAATGCACTGAGTTTCCAAAATTTGTAAGAAAAAATATATAAGAATTGACTATGATTATGAGGATTTTATTCCTTCTAATTACGAAAATAGGAGACCTCTGTTAATCAACTTAAGACATGTTCTGATTAGTGTATTTACAGTTACAAATTTAAAAAGTCTAAAAAGTTATTCTGATTCAACTTGGCCAAATATACCTGACTGCACTCTGGTTTTATAAACAAATTGTGTTAAATTTTGTCTGTCTGTGTGTCTGTCACTCCAGTTTGTAGCAAATTATCATAATGCTTTTTTAAAGCTCAACAATATTTTTTTTCTTTTTGCCTTTTTGAATTTTTAAAACAATTGTGTATAATTTAAGCTGGTGTATAGATGTCATTAAAACTAAGATTGACAGCCCTCTGAGTCATCCAAACTGATCCTCAGCCACATAAGATCCTTTTCAACATAAAATCACCATTGTCCTTTGGATCATTTGATGATTCCTCTGATTACTGAGTACACCCGATAAATAGTGGCTAGCCTGGAGTGTTATTTTCTCTCTCCATCATGAGGCATTGACTTCCCAGTCCCTTATGTATGAATTACTAAATTCGCTTGTTTTTTTCTTCATCCTTTGCCATACACCGCATACAGGCAGCTGGGGATCTTGGCCAGGTCCTTGCTACTCTTTCATCTCTTCATAACCTTCAATTTCACCTTCCTCCTGAGCCAGAAATAAGTATCTGAGTAAAATTATTTTTTCCAGACTACATATGCACAAGCATTATCCTTGATTGTGATTCAAAAACTTTCTCTTCAATCTTGCTGTTAACTAAAGGTGGACAAAAACTTGAACTACTTTATGGGGAAAAAATTGAAATGGTCATTTGTCACTCAGGCACCTATGGATTGTACTTTTATATGTACTCTATGTTTGACTCTGTCAAATACTGAGGACATAAATGTGAGAAAGATCACTCTTACAACCAAATGTTGTTCCAAAATACTTATTCAGTAAAGAAATAATAGAGCAGATAATTTTGTTGCAAGTCTGGGGCCAAAACTATTTCATCATTTGTTTTTTGCGATATTACATGTGTTTACATCTTATAACAGGTAGTGTCACTGAAATTCAGATTTATTGTCAATTGCCCAAAGTCATTCACTATTCATTCTAAATCTACAATGAAATCCAAGTTGGTTTTATCCCCAACACATAGCTACATCTGTGACAGAGTACTCTTTCTTTGCAGTTCTTATCAATTTATCTGAAACTCTGAGGCTGAGAGAAAATTCAAGCACTGAAATTATTAAAAAGATCACAGTTTCCACATTTTTCCAAGCTTTCACTCATCTCTAAATTTCAGTTATCGGACCAGGGTCCCGCTCAGATCCCCACCCCCGCAGCCGGTGCCATCCTCGGCCAGAGAGTGGACACTGCGCCGGCTGTGGTCGGTGGCTCCTGAGAGAACACCAAGGAGGTGGAAAAGTGCCGGGAAGTGACACACTGCGGGTGGGGCATGAAATATTAGCACTTTGGGGATCTCCTGCTGGCACAGAACCTGGAACAGGTGAGGCGACTGCGTACCACAGCTGAATTTCTGAGTCGGGAAGAAGCTCGACCCAGGGAGATACAACTGAGCGGCATTCCTGCCTGCAAGATCCCAGGGACGGGTGAGTTGACTGGGCGCCCTGACTGGATTTTTGAGTCGGGGAGAAGCTCCGCCCAGCGAGGGACATCCGAGCAGCCCTACTGACTGCACAGACTCCGGAACAGAAGAGCTGGGTGGGCGCCCCGACCGGACTTTTGAGTGGGGGAGGAGCTCAACCCAAGGGAGGAACACCTGAGTGGCCCCCTGCCTGCATGGTCCCCAGGGCGGTAAGCTGTTTATGCCCCCCAGCCAGGTCTCTGGGTAGGGAGTAGCGCGGTCCACAAAACAGCATATGAGTAGCCTATTGAGCAGAACTCTCAGCAGAAAGCTTAAGGGACATTCTCCCGAAGAGAAGGAGTCACTGGAGCAGCCTTTGCAACAGACCTTTGCCTCGTGAACTGCCTGGGTAATTTATTGCTCAATATTTTGAATCTGATACCCCAAAATGGGAAGACAGAAGAACAAAACGCAGTCTCAGAACTCAACCCCACCTAGAACAAGTCCTAGATGCGAGGATACAGGGGAACTAGGAAGCCACATACCTGCAAGTTCTGAAACAATTGCATCCAAAATAAAGAAACAACTCCATCAGGCCATAGAAGAGCTTAAAGCAGAAATAATCCACATACCTGCAATAATCTCTCAGACAAAAAATGAACTGAAAACTATAATGGAAGAAATGTTCTGCACACATAGAGAAGAAATAGATAAAAGATAAGAAGAAAGTAGGAAACAAATGGAAACATTACAAGAGCAATTTAGGAATCAATTACCATGAATGAAACAGGTCCAAAGAGATTGCCAGGAATTGAAAACTTCCATTGAAAGCTTGCAAAACTGCTTAAATGAAACCGAAGATAGAATTTCAGAACTTGAAGACAGCATGGCAGCTTATGAACGTGAAATAAAGGATCTCATAAAATCATCAAAGACCCAAGAAAAATCAATCCAACAGCTGCAAGACGAGGCAACACGAAATAATATTCGAGTTATAGTAGTCAGTGAAACAGCAGGAGACAACACAAATGATATAAAAAGAATATTTACAGAAATAATACCAGAAAATTTCCCAAACAAGGTAAAAGATACTGAAGTACAGTTAATCGAGGCATATAGAACCCCAACGAGCCATAACCCAAAGAAAACCACAGACAGACATATAATAGTCAAGATCACAGACATCCAGCAAAAGAACACAATATTAAAAAGTGCTAGAGAAAAGAAACAGATCACCTATAAAGGAAAGCCCATCAGAATCACAGCAGACTTCTCAACGGAAACCATGAAATTAAGAAGAGCTTGGAGTGAGGTATTACAGATTCTGAGACAAAACAGCTTCCAACCCAGACTGATGTATCCTGCAAAACTATCCTTCAAATTCAATGGAGAAATAAAATATTTCCACGACACAGAACAACTGAAGAACTTCATGAATGCCAAACCAGCATTGCAAGAAGCACTACAAGATATTCTAGACAGAGAAAAAAATGACCACAATCTCAAGAACAACAATACAAAGAAACCCTCAAATAGAACAAGTAAGTAAACAGATAGCAAAAGTAGGAAAACAACAAGTAAATAATATGACTAGAATAAGCCAACATATAAGCATTATAACCATTAATGTAAATGGCCTCAATTCACCAGTCAAAAGGAAAAGATTGGCAGAATAGATTAAGGAACACAATCCAATGATATGCTGCATACAGGAAACACATTTTACTCAAAAGGAAATCCACAGGCTGAAAGTTAAAGGATGGAAAACAATTCTCCATGCAACAGGTCCCCAGAAAAAAGCAGGGGGAGCTATTATGTTTGCAGACAAGGTAAACTTCAAACCAAAAACAATCAAAAGAGATAAAGAAGGCCATTACATACTAGTTAGGGGAAAGCTGCAAGAGGAAGAGATAACAATCCTAAACATTTATTCACCAAACAATGGAGCACCAAACTTTACAACTCAAGTCTTAACAAATGTGAAAAATCAACTAACTAATAACACTATTTTAATGGGGGACCTAAACACCCCTCTGATGCAAAGAGACAGGTCAACTGGACAGAAACTCAGCAAAGAAATAACAGACCTGAACCAAAAGTGTGAACAAACGGACTTAGTAGATGTATACAGACTGTTCCACCCCACAACATCAGAATACACATTTTTCTCAGATGTACATGGGTCTTTCTCTAAAATTGACCACATTCTAGCCCATAGAGCATATCTACCTAAATGCAAAAGAATTGAAGTTAACCCATGCATATTATCTGACCACAGTGCAATGAAACTGGAAATTAATGACAAAGGGAACTCCAAAAACTGCATAAACACTTGGAAATTAGACAACAACCTCCTTAATAACCAATGGGTCACACAAGAAGTTAAAGAAGAAATTAAAAAATATCTACAAATAAATGAAAATGCAAGTACAACCTATGGGAATCTGTGGGATGCAATGAAGGCAGTCCTCAGAGGGAAATTTATAGCAATCAACTCATATATAAATAAAATAGAAAGACAGCAAATAAATAGCCTAATGCTACACCTCAAACTTAGAAAAAGAGCAACAAGCCAAACCAAAAACCCAAAGAAGGGAGGAGATTATAAAACTCAGGGCAGAAATTAATGCAATTGAGATGAAGAAAACTCTACAAAAAATAAGTGAATCAAAGAGTTGGTTCTTCGAAAGAATAAATAAAACTGATAAACCCGTAGCCAACCTTATCAAAAAAGAAGGGAAAGAACTCAAATTCATGCAATAAGGAATGAAGAGGATGAAATCACCACAGATCCCACAGAAATCCAAGAGATCATTAATACCTACTTTGAAAATCTTTACTACCATAGGATAGAAAATTCAGAAGAAATGGACAGATTCCTGGAAAGGTACAAATTACCAAAATTGAGTCAAGAAGACTCAAAAATGATGAACAACCCAACATCAATTAATGAGATTGAAGATATCATAAAAAACTTACCAACTAAGAAAAACCCAGGCCCTGATGGATTCACAGCAGAATTCTACAAAACATTCAGAGAAGATCTAATACAAACACTCCTCAAACTCTTCAATGAAATCAAAAAGGAAGCAACTCTCCCTAACACGTTTCGGGAGGCAAGTATCATACTGATACCAAAACCAGAGAAGGAAAGAAAGAGAACTATAGGCCAATCTCTCTAATGAACATAGATGCAAAGATACTCAACAAAATACTTGCAAATAGAATACAGCGAATCATAACAAAAATTATACACCACGACCAGGTAGGATTTATTCCAGGAATGCAGGGATGGTTCAATATTTGCAAATCAATTAATGTAATACACCGTACCAACACAGCCAAAGACAAAAACCACATGATCATCTCAATAGATGCAGAAAAGGCTTTTGACAAAGTCCAACATGCATTCATGTTAAAAACCTTAGAAAAAATAGGAATAGATGGCCTCTACCTCAATCTGATCAAAGCCATCTATAACAAACCAACAGCCAACATCATACTAAATGGACAAAAACTGAAAGCTTTCACTTTAAAGTCAGGAACAAGACAAGGATGTCCATTGTCACCACTCCTATTCAACATAGTTCTGGAAGCATTAGCCAGAGCAATGAGACAAGAGAGAGAAATAAAAGGAATAAGGATAGGAAAGGAAGATGTTAAACTACCACTATTTGCAGATGACATGACGCTATACATGGAGGACCCCAAAAACTCCAGAAGAAAACTCCTGGAATTAATTGACAAATTTAGCAGCGTAGCTGGATACAAAGTCAACACCCAAAAATCAATAGCATTCCTATACATGAACAACAAACAGACTGAGAGAGACATTGAGGAAATCATACCCTTTACAATAGCATCCAAGAAATTGAAATACTTAGGAATCAATCCAACAAAGAATGTGAAAGATTTATTCAGTGAAAACTACAGTACTCTGAAAAAAGAGATTGAAGAGGATTTCAATAAATGGAAAAACATACCATGCTCATGGTTAGGAAGAACCAACATTGTGAAAATGGCCATACTACCAAAACTGTTGTACAGATTCAATGCAATTCCCATTAAACTACCATTAGCATACCTTACAGATCTAGAGAAAATATGCCTTAAATTCATCTGGAACCAGAAGAGACCCAGAATAGCAAAAGCAATCCTGGGCAACAAGGACAAGTCAGGTGGAATCACAATACCTGACCTGAAATTATACTACAAAGCTACTGTAATAAAATCAGCCTGGTACTGGCTAAAAAGCAGACCTGAGGATCAATGGAACAGACTGGAGGATGCAACCATAACGAAAAACACACTCAGCCGCCTAATATTTGACAAAGGGGCCAACCAAACTCACTGGAAAAAGGATGACCTGTTTAATAAATGGTGCTGGAAAAACTGGCTTGCCTCTTGCTGAAAACTGAACATAGACCCAAGTCTATCACTATGCACCAAACTCAGGTGAAAATGGATCACAGATCTCAATATTAAAACAGAAACTCTAAATCTATTGGAAGAGAAAGTAGGTAAAAATCTTGAAGACATAGGAGTAGGCAGAGAGTTCATGAACAAAAATGAAACAGCAAGGGAAACACTTCAAAGAATCAATAACTGGGACCTCATCCTACTGAAAAGTTTTTGTACATCTAAAGAAATCACCAGCAAAGTAAAAAGAAAACCCACAAATTGGGGAAAAGTCCTAGCTGGCTGTCCCTCAGACAAAGGTCTTCTATCTGGAACATACAAAGAAGTAAAAAACATATACCTATCCAAATTCAAAGACCCAATCCAGAAATGGGCATCTGAGATGAATACACACTTCTCAGATAAAGAAATACAAATGGCAAATAAATATATGAGAAAATGTTCCACATCCTTAGTCATTCAAGAAATGCAAATAAAAACAACACTGAGATTCCATCTCACCCCAGTAAGAATGGCCAGTATGAAAAAATCATCCAATAACAAATGCTGGCGAGGATGTGGAGAAATAGGGACTCTATTACACTCTTGTTGGGAATGCAGACTGGTGCAACCACTGCGGAGAGCAGTTTGGAGATTCCTCAGCAAACTAGGTCTAGAGGTTCCATTCAAACCAGCTATTCCCCTTCTGGGTATTTTCCCAGAAGATCTGAAAGCATCATATCACTCTGATATATGTGCACCCATGTTTATAGCAGCACAATTTGTAATAGCTAAATTGTGGAAGCAACCCAAATGTCCATCCACAGAAGACTGGATTAAAAAACTGTGGCATTTTTATA
>PVLD010016390.1:0-45141 GCA_004027595.1 Dinomys branickii | reverse complement strand
TTTTTTTTTTTTTTTTTTTTTTTGCGGTACTGGGGATCGAACTCAGGACCCTGCGCTTGCTAGGCAGGCGCTTATTCTACTGAGCTATATCCCCAGCCCTGCCTTCAGACTTTCCTTGCTGCCTGTTTCCTTTCTCCCTGCCTTCTTCCTTCCCTTCTCTGCCTTTCCCCTTCCCATCCCTATTTGTTTGTTTGTTTATTTATTTTGAGACAGGGTCTCTATGTAGTCCAGGCTGGCCTTAAACTCACTACATAGCTCAGGCTGGCTTCGATGTTGCATTGATCTTCCTGCCTCAGCCTCAGACATGTGCCACCATGCCTGGCTCAGGAACTGTATTTCTATATGGCCAAATTTTGTGCATGCTCTTAAAATGGAAATAATAACCTTTTTTGTGCAGGCGAAGGGTATGGGGCTGGATAAGGTGATGCAACTTTTCTGAGAGCAGAAACCGTGCCCTCTTGCAGAGACAGGGGCAGCTTTGCCCAGGACCCAGCTGTCCCCACCGCTGTGGGAGCATTGCAGAGCATTTCCCTGGGCCGTACCCAATCTGTGCTTCTGTTGTGGTCTTTCCCACCTATGTATGTAGATTCTTTTTTCCAAGCAGACAGCACACGAGGCCTGGACAGTGGAAAGGTCAACTCAAAATGAAAGGTGGGCGAAGCGAGGAAAGAGTGTGGTCGCCAGCAGTAGATGGGGCAGACAGAGGTGAGCGTGGTGGTGCTTGGTATTTTCAATGAGGTGAATCCTGGAGCCCTCAGAGTTTAATGGGAATATTATACTTTTATGGCTTCACCAGTAATGATGGAGAACTACTAACTCATTCATGTAGTAGAGAATTTACTAGATTTAGCATGGTTTTAATATTTCCTGGTGACTACATCCGTGCAATGGAATAGAGTAGAACTATTAAAAAGGAGGGGTGGGAGCAGGGTGCGATGGTCCGTACCTTAACCCCAGCTCTTCGTGAGGCTGAAGCAGGACAGTTGTGAAGTCGAGTCCAGTCTGGACAACTTGGCAAGACTATTTTATTTTATTTATTTATTTTTTAATTTTTTGTCTTTTTGAGACAGGGTCTCGCTATGCAGTTCAGGCTGGTCTTGAGCTCACTTTGGAGCCCAGGCTGGTCTCGAACTTGCAATGATCCTCCTGCCTCAGCCTCCCGAGTGCTGGGATTACAGGCATGCGCCACCATGCCTGGCTGGCAAGACTATTTTAAATGGACCATGAGAGGGTGTTTGGAGGTTCTCGCAGGGGAGCACAGCTATGTCAGACCCTTTGACGGAGGAAATGCTCCTCTTCTGTGGGGTGGTCATCCTCTTCCACCCAGTGCCCAGTTCCAGCCTGGCACTGGACAGGCTTACCTGGATATCCAAGCCCTCGGTTCAGTGTGTCTTAGCTCACAGCTCTGGGCGGAGGCTGGCATGTGACATGCAGGGTTTTTTTGCTGTGTCATTCCCTGGAGAAAGGGCCAGGAGAGTAGGCGATCACAGTTGCAACCCAAAGCCCGGTTATAATAGAGGTTAATCCGTGGGTGAGGGCGTGCCCTTCCTGAGGTGAATGCCTCCTGGCCCTGCCCCCCACTGCCCAGTGCAGGCGTGGGCATTCAGGTTCCAGCATAAGCTTTTCTGGGGACATGTTCAGACGGGGATCTCAGTTCTGGACTCTGGAACCAGTTTAATATCTGTCACGCTAGTCTAAACCTGTTATAAAGTCACCTTCATGCACCAGCAAAGAATTGCGTGAATTACAGTTGAAACGAAGTGCACTGCTGTGTAAATTGCTCCTGTAACTCCACCAGCAGAGTTACTCTGTGTGTGTGTGTGTGTGTGTGTGTGTGTGTGTGTGTGTGTGTGTGTGTAAGTGGGACATTGGAGTCTAGAACCCACAGTCTTCCCACTGAACTACACCTCAACCCTTTTAAAATTACTTTGAGAGGGTCTTGCTCAGGCTGGTTTTTTTTTTTTTTTTTCTTTTGGAGACAGCTATGCAGCTCAGGCTGCCCTTGAGCTCACTTTGTAGCCCAGGCTGGTCTTGAACTTGCAGTGATCCTCCTGCCTCAGCCTCGTGAGTGCTGGGATTACAGGTGTGCGCCACCATGCTCAGCCTTAGGCTGGTCTTATGTACTCAGTCCTTCTGCCTCAGCTTCCCAGTGCTGGAACTGCCTGCAGCCTGCTTGTCTTCGTTTATTAGAGGCCTAAGTAAGGCTTTCTTTTGCTTCTTGGTGTTCTAAAGACTGTATCACTGTAAGTTGTGCAACTCTTCTCTGTTAATGTCCATTACTCTTAATTTTCTCCATCTGCTGTGTGTTAATCCAGGAGGGCTGTTAGTTTTTGCAAGCGCAATTATTTTCATAATTATTTCATAATTATTTTCATAATTCATATGGGTGAATCCAGGAAAGCTTTCCAGATTTCTTTGGCCTTTGCAGTTTTTATGAAGTGGTATGAATATGTGATATGATTCTGTGAAGTCTTCTGTCCAGCACTAGAGCGTTCTTACTGTTTCCCTCTAGTGCAGTCATGTTTGAAATTAAGAAGATCTGCTGCATCGGCGCGGGCTACGTCGGGGGGCCCACCTGCAGTGTCATTGCCCAGATGTGCCCCGAAATCAAGGTGACGGTTGTGGATGTCAATGAGTTGAGAATCAACGCGTGGAATTCTCCCACCCTTCCTATCTATGAGGTAAATGTCTCAGACAACACTTGGTTCTTGTGCTTTCGTTTTCTTTTTTTGTCAGCCTTTTTCTTTTTTTTTTTGGTACCGGGAGTCAAGCTCAGGACCTTGTTCCTGCCAGGCAGGTGCTGTGCCGCTGGGCTGTCTCCCAGGCCTGCCGGCCTTTTTCTTTACTTCTTTATTTCTATTGGCACATTTTAGATGTACATAATGATCACGTTCATTCTAGGGAATTTGCGCCTGTGTGGAACATGTCTTGCTTCCTCTTTTTCCCATTCCCCTTCCCTCCCTTCCTCTCCTTTGAATTCACAGTGTACCCAAGGCTGGACTCAGACTCAGCGATCCTCCTGACTCAGCCTCCTGAGTGCCGCAAATTCAGGGGTGCACCACCACGCCTGGTTTTCCCCTTCTTATTTATAAAAGCTTTGTTTACACTTTTTCCTTCTATTTTTTTCCCTTGTCCCTGCCTTTCCCCCTCCCCCTCCCTTGCACCCCTTCTCATTTGGACATTTTCTTCCCATTTCCAATATCCAGTATATGTTTTGGTTCTTATTTGCACTTTTGGTTTCTCACACCAGAGAAACAATGTGATATTTTCGCATGTGTGTCCGATTTATTTCACTTAAGAGTGTAGTTTTGATGCATCCATGTAGCTAGAAATTTCTCAAGCGTATCTTTAATTATGGCAGAATAGTACTCCATTATATATATTAAAAAAAACTGTTGATGGGCACTTGGGCTGTTTCCGAGATTTCGCTCTTACAGACTATGCTGCTGTAAACATGGGTGTGCGGGTGTCACTGTGGTGCAATGCTATTGATCCTTTTGGGGAGACACCAAGAAGGGGAAGAGCCGGGTCAGTTGGAACCCATAGTCCTTGTGTTTTGAAGAATCTCCACACCGGTTACCACGGCAGCTGCAGCAGTCTACACTCCCAGCTACAGTGGACAACGCTTCCATGTTCCCCGAAGCCGCTCCGGCATTTGTTATTGGCTGATTTCTTGATGATAGTGATTCTTCCTGGAGTGAGATGGAATCTCAGCATTGTTTTTTTTTTTTTTTTTTGTGGTACTGGGGATCGAACTCAGGACCCTGCGCTTGCTAGGCAAGCGCTTATTCCACTGAGCTATATCCCCAGCCCCTCAGCATTGTTTTAATTTGCATCTCTTGAATGAACAGTGATTTTGAACATTTGTTCATATATTTATCTGTTGTTTCTGCTTCATCTGAGAAGTGTCTGTTCATTTCAGTTGCCCATTTGGGGTTGGGTCTTTGAATTTGGAGAGGTTCTGATATTTTTTAGTTTTTTATATAGTATAGATAGTAATCTGTTGAGGAATAACTGGCAAAAAATTTTTTCCCCACACTGTGGGTTGTCTCTTCCCTCTGCCAGTGGTTTCTCTTGCTGTGTAAAAGCTTTTTAGTAGGATGAGATTCCATTGGGCCAGAGATATAGCTCAGTGGCACATGCTCCTGCCTGGCAAGTGCAAGGTCCTGAGTTTGATTCCCGGGACCACTAAAAAAGATGAGATTCCAGTTTATTCTTTGTGATAGTTCCTATGAAATCAGGGTTTTATTCATAAATTCTTTGCCTATACTGATGTCTTTAAGAGTTCTAGGCTGGGGATATAGCTCAGTGAAATAAGTGCTTGCCTAGCAAGCGCAGGGTCCTGAGTTCGATCCCCAGTACCGCAAAAAAAAAAAAAAAATTATTAAAAAACAAAAAAGAGTTCTACTTATTTTATCTATCAGCAGATTTAATGTTTCTATTTTAATATTTAGAATCTAATCCATTTAGATTGTACTGTAGTGCATGGTGAAAGATAGGGTTCTAGTTTTTTGTGTGTGTGTGTCTTTTGACACAGGGTCTTGCTGTGCAGTTCAGGCTGGCCTTGAGCTTACTTTGAAACCCAGGCTGAAAAAAAAAGAAACCCAGATTGGCCTTGAACTCACAACAATCCTCCTGCCTCAGCCTCCCGGGTGCTGGGATTACAGGGATGTGCCACCATACCCGGAATAGCTCTAGTTTTAATCTTTGCAGTGTGGAAAAACTTTTTCCAGTACCATTTATTTATTTATTTGGTCTTTTTAAGACAGAGTCTTACTGTGCAGCTCAGGCTGGCCTTGAACTCATTTTGTAGCCCAGGCTGGCCTCAAACCCACAGCAATCCTCCTATCTCAGCCTCCTGAGTGCTATACCACCATGCACATCCCCACTACCATTAATGAAAGAGACTATCTTTCTTCCAGTGACAGTTTTTGGCCTTTTTGTCAAAGATAAGGTGGTTGAGTGCGTTTGGATCTGTTCAGCATCTTCTAATCTGTTCCATTGATCCCCAGGTCTGTTTCTGTTGCCAGTACCATGCTGTTTTTATCATAGTAGCTTTGTAGTATACTTTCAATTTAGGGATTATGATACCCCTTCCTTGCCTTTGTTGCCCAGAATTGCTTTTGCAATTGTATTTGCAATACTAGGTCTCGTCTGGTTCCAAATGAACTGTTTTCTCTAATTCTGTGAGATATGCTATTGAAATTTTGATAGGAATTCATTAAATCTGTATAAAATTTTGGAAGTACAGCATTGTCACCACATTGGTTCTTCCTACCCAAGAGACAGGTCTATCTTTTCACTTTTTGATATTCTCTTCAATCTCGATTCTTTTTAGAGTCCTGTAGTTTTCAGTGTAAAGGTCTTTTACTTCCTGTTAGATTGATTCCTAAGTATTTCACTTTTTTTGGATACTATTGTGAAAGGTTTGGTTTCCCTAACTTCTCTCTGAGTGAGTTTGTTATTTGTATTCAAGAATGCTATTGATTTTTGAGTACTGACTTTGTAGCTAGCTATGTGACTAGATTTGTTTTTTTTTAAATCTAGAAGTCTTTTGTTGAAGTTTTTGGCATCTTCTATATAGAGTATCATGTCCACTACAAATAATGATAACATTTTTCTTTTCCATTCTTACTACTTTTCTTTCTTTTTCTTGTCTAATTGCTCTGGCTAATGTTTCCAGAACTATCTTGAATAACAGTGGTGATGATGGACATCCATGTGTAATTCCTGATTTTAAAGTGAAAGCTCTGTGGGGTTTTTTTGTGTGTGTACTGAAATTTTTTTTTTAATATAATTCAGGGCCTTGCACTTGCCAGGCAGGCACTGTGCCACTGATCTACATCCCTGGCCAAACTTTCAGGTTTTGTCCATTTAGTATGATATTGGCTCTTGGTTTGTTATAGATGACTTTTATCTATAACAAAAGTCATAGAACATCTGTTCCAATTTTCTGTACAGCTTTTATCATGAATGGATGTTGGACTTGTCAAACACTTTTCCTGCATCTTTTGGGATCATACGTTTTTTTGTCCTTGGCTCTGTTAAGATGGTGTATTACATTCATTGATTTGCATTTATTGAACCATCCCTGCATCTTTAGGATGAGTCCCACTTAGTCCTGGTGTATGATCTTGATAATTTGCTGCATTCTGTGTGCTAGTATCTTATTGAGGACTTTTACATCTATGTTCATTAGGGAGATTGGCCTGTAATTCCCTTTCTTAGTTAGGTTCTTCTCCAGTTTTAATATCAGGGTAATGCTTACTTTCAGGAGTGAATTTGGGAGTATTGCTTCCCTTTCGCTTTCACTGAAGTTTGAGAAGTAGTGGTATTGAGTCTTCTCTAAATTTCTTGTAGAGGACCAGGGATCTAGTTCAATGGCATAAGTGCCTGCCTGGCAAGCACAAGGTCCTGAGTTTGATTCCTAGTACCAAAAAAAAAAAAGATAAATTTCTTGTAGAATTCAGCAGTGAATCCATCGGGGCCTGGCCTTTGTTGGTGGGTTTTTAATTTCATCTTTTATTTCATTGATTCATATTAGTTTATTTAGGATTTTTGCATCTTCTTGATCCAGCTTTGGTAATTCATATGCATCTAGGAATCTGTCCATTTCTTCTGCATTTTCCATCTCATTAGAATACAAGTTTTTGAAGTAGGTATAAGTGATCTTCTGAATTTCTGCAGGGTCCATTGTGATTTCACCCTTTGCATTCCTTACTGTGTGGATTAGGGTTTTTTCTTTTCATTTTTTATAAGGTTGACTACAGGTTTGTTGGTTTTATTTAATCTTTCAAAGAACCAACTCTGATTCATTGATTCTTTGTATTGCTTTTTTAGTTTCTATGCATTAATTTCTGCCCTGATCTTTATAATTTCCTCCCTTGTATGAGCTTTGGACTTGATTTGCTCTTCTTTTTCTAGGCTTGAGGTTCAACATCAGATTGTTTGAGCTCACTCTGTTCTGTTTTTTTTTTTTTTTTTTTTTTTGCGGTACTGGGGATCGAACTCAGGACCCTGCGCTTGCTAGGCAAGCGCTTATTCCACTGAGCTATATCCCCAGCCCTCTCACTCTGTTCTGATATGAGAATTCGCTGCTATAAATTTCCCTTGTCGGACTTTCACTGTGTCCCATTACTTCCTTTATGTTGTATTGGCATTATCATTTAATTGTAGAAACTAATTTCTTATATAATTTCATTCGTGACCCATTGGTTGTTCACCAGGGCGCTATTTAATTTCCATGTGTTTATGAATTTCTTGTGGTTTCTTTTGCCATTGATGTCCACTTCTATTGCACTGTGGTCTGGTGATATGCATGGGATAATTTCATTTCTTTGCATTTACTTAACTCTGTTCTGTGAACTAGTATGTGGTCTGTTTTGGAGAACAGCTATGTGCAGCTGAGGAGAATGTGTATTCTGATGTCGTGTGGTAGAACACTCTATAGATATCTACTAAGCTTTGGTTCAGTTCTGATATTTGTTGATTTTTTTGCCTAGCTCATCTCCCTACTTGTGACAGTAGGCTATTGAGGCTCCCTGTTACATTGTATTAGTGTTTATTTGAGTTTTCATGTCCATTAATATGTGTTTTGTATAGTTGGGTACAGTGGTATTTGGTGCCTACATATTTATGATTGTTCTGTTCTTCTTGGATTGTTCTCTTTTTTTGACCTTCTTTTTGAGACAGGGTCTCACTCTGCAGTTCAGGCTGGCCGTGAGCTCACTTTCTAGCCCAGGTTGGTCTTGAACTTGCAATAATCCTCCTACCTCAGCCTCCTGAGTGCTGGAGTTACAGCCATGCACCACCACTCCTGGCTTGTTCTCTTTACAAAATGTAGTGTCCTTCTTTGTTTCTCTTGGCTTGAAACCCACTTTGTCTGCAAATAGAGCAGCTGCCCCTGCTTTTTTCCAGGTTCCTATGACATGGAGTTCATTTTCTGCCCTTTGACTTTCAGTCAAAAGAGATAGAGAAAGACAGACAGAGAGAAAAAGAAAGACATTGAAAATGTCTATTACTTTTTGACATAAGATTTTTTAATGGTTTTCTTGTTTTGTTTTGTTTTTGTTTTAAGACATGGTCCTGCTATGTAGCCTGGGCTGGCCTCGAACTCACAGCAATTCTCCTGCCTCAGCCTCCCAGTTGCAGGGATTACAGGCATGCGCCACCATGCCCAGCCTTCAAGAAGGGTTTCTTACAGTAAGACCTTATATATGTATGCGTAGATAAAGTATTGGCTTTCACAGCCAGTGTGTGGCCTGGATTGGGAGTGAAACTGTGTATTCTTAATGACAGTGCAAAATCTGTTTACTTGAAGTCAGAGGGCCTTGAGATTTGAAAAGTGACCTGATAAGAGTTAATAGCTAACTTTTATGAAACAATCAGTGCACAGGAAGCAGTGCTGAAGTGTTTTAGAGCTACTGCTGGTTGTCCAGGCTTAAGTTTGCTTTATTTCGTGATGACATAGAATGTGCACTTGAGGCGTTTTGTGTAGGAGCCTTGTCTTTTCTATAAAGGGCTTATTTAAGAGGAAATCTAGATTTTTAAGTTACAGCATAACCTTTCCTTTTAATGAATACTATACTGGGCTGGGGATATAGCTCAGTGGCAAAAGCACCTGCCTGGCAAGCACAAGGTCCTGAGTTTGATTCCCAGTACCAAAAAAAAAAAAAAAGCTAATAAATATGATACCATTTGTTCATGTCCTGTGTACAACTCCTTTTTTTTTTTTTCTCCCTAGCCAGGACTAAAAGAAGTAGTAGAATCCTGTCGAGGAAAAAATCTATTTTTTTCCACCAATATTGACGATGCCATCAAAGAAGCAGATCTGGTATTTATTTCTGTAAGTAGTTTCCTTTGCTAGAGGAGTTATAGTATGTTCTTATCTAAGTGTGTTCTATCAAAGTGTATCAAAGTGTATTCTTGTCTGTCTTCACTGTACTTTAACTTTCTGTTAAGGCACAGTATGGCTTAGTACAGAGATGTCCAGTTTAATTGTGACCGTCACTTTGTCCAGCAGTTGAGCAAACCCTATAGTCATCTGGTCAGGTATATAATTTCAAGTCACTGAACAAGTAAACTCAGAGCACATTTGGTAGCACATGAGCACACATCATGATAGTATATAGTGGTACCTCAGTCCATGAACTAAATTCTTTCTGTAGTTCTGGTCACAAACTGAATTGGATGAGAACTGAATCAAATTCGACAGTTAGGTTCAATGTTGACCTTTGGGGGAAATTTGATTCAGTTCTTTTTTTGTTTGTTTTGGTCTTTTTGAGACAGGGTCTCCCTTTACAGTTTAGGCTGGCCTAGTACTCACTTTGTAGCCCAGGCTGGTCTCAAACTTGGTAAAATCCTCCTGCCTGAGCCTCTGAGTGCTGGGATTACAGACGTGCACCATCACGCCTGGCTGGTTCAGTTCTTAAAAATGAAGTATGTTTCAAAAGTCATAGCCTTTCAAGGTGCATATACCTATAATCCCAGCACTCAGGAGGCTGAGGCAGGAAGATCCTTGCGAGTTGGGAGCCGGCCCAGCTACATATAGTGAGTTCAAGGCCAGCCTGAACTACATAGTGAGACCTTGTCTCAAATAATAAAATAAAAAATAAATGAACACACATTATGCAACTTTTTCTACCTGCTTTTCACTCCCTCAAGTTTTCAAGCTTTGGTTTATTTTGTCTGGTTCCTTTCTATAGTTTCCTCATAGGTCATAAGCTTAGAAGAGAGTTCATGCTGCTTACTACTTGTTCAAAACTGAAGCTGGGCGTGGTGGCGCACACGTGTAATCCTAGCTCTCGGTGGGGGCGCTGAGGCAGGAGGATCGTTGAGAGTTCGAGAGCAGCCCGGGCTACAAAGTGAGCTCAAGGCCAGCCTGAACTGCATAGCGAGACTCTGTCTCAGAAAAGACCGAAAAGAAAAACAAAAACAAACGACCTGATCCCTGTTTTCTAAGTTGTGGATTTTTTGGAGCACTCATTTTTGTCGGCAGGGTAGCGCCCTTGTGTTAGTTTTGAGAGAGTGTGTTGTCCTCGCTTTCCAATGAGGTCAGAGCAGAGTCGGCCGCACCCCCTCGGGGCCATACGGCCTCGAAGCCCAGACTGCGTGCATAGACTCCGGGCTATGGTTTGTTTTTATTTCCATTTGAAAGTCTTTGTGCACAAAGTGTTCTGTGTACTGAGGATCCCAGGGAATATCTGACTTTAATGAACTCACAAAGCGGCAGTGAGCGATACTGCAAACGTGTGCTTTAGATGTTGATATGAGGTTATAAAATCAGGGGATAAGGAACGAGTTTAAGCCAGGTATGATGGTCTAGTTTCAGCACTTGGGAGGCTGAGGCAGGAAGATTTTTTTTTTAAATTTTATTTTAAAGACAAAAGAATGGAGACATATGAACCAGAAAAGCCATAAACAATACAGAAAATACAAAGTTACACAGAATATAGTAGGGAATTAGCACTGGATGTTGTATAATATAAAGTTATCTTCACTTCTGTTAATACAAAAATGATTGAGGAAATACAGAGTTATAGAGAACATAGAAGGGAACTAGCTCTGGATGCTGTCCTACATAATGTTACCTTCACCTTTGTTACTCAGTTACACAGATGATGGCCCATTTGATCAATCAGTTTTTCTCCTCCCTCATCTCCGTTGCCCTACCACTCAATCAGTCATCTTCTCTGTGATAATAACTGTACTTCTGGGTTTATCTATGTCCTTGGACTCTCATGAGGCAGGAAGATTGCCCCCAGGTTGGAGGCCAGCCTGAACTACGTAGTGAGACCCTGTCTCAAAAAAAGAAAAAAAAACCCAAGAGTTTTAATGTTTATTTTTAAAGGCCACAATACATTACCTACAATAAATAAAAGAACGAAAAGAAAACTTTCCTTTCAGACTGTGATCTCCTTTAGAGGAGTCTTTGTTCATTTATATCTCTGGGGCTTAGCTTGGTGCCCGACACATATGCAGTAGCTTCTTAGCGCAACGTTCTTAACCGTGTTCCTCACTGGGTCAGGCTGTGTGTCCTGGTGGTTCTGTCTGTCAAGTGTGACTCTCCGTGGAAGTGAGAGGGTGAGATGAGGGGCTGGTCCCTCACGTGACGGGGTAAGGCCTCATGTGGGCGGCAAACCCCTCACGCCGGCTGCGCTCCCCACAGGTGAACACGCCCACCAAAACCTACGGCATGGGCAAAGGCCGGGCTGCCGACCTCAAGTACATCGAAGCCTGTGCCAGACGCATTGTGCAAAACTCCAACGGGTATAAGATCGTGACCGAGAAGAGCACAGTTCCGGTGCGGGCGGCAGAAAGTATCCGTCGCATCTTCGATGCGAACACAAAACCCAACTTGAATTTGCAGGTATGAAAACATGAGGCATTAGAACCCAGCTCTGGTTAGGTAGCTGTTGGCGTCTTCCCGCTGCCCTTCATTAGCTCAGCTTCCCTTTCCTTGCCCGGGGCTCCAGGTGCTGTCCAACCCCGAGTTCTTGGCCGAGGGCACAGCCATCAAGGACCTGAAGAACCCAGACCGCGTGCTCATCGGAGGCGATGAGACGCCGGAGGGCCAGAAGGCCGTGCGGGCCCTATGCGCCGTGTACGAGCACTGGGTGCCTGGGGAGAGGATCCTCACCACTAACACGTGGTCGTCAGAGCTTTCCAAACTGGTGAGTGCAGTTCCAGCCCTCCGTGACGTGTGCTGGTGCCTGAGGCGGGTCTCGCTGTGTTGTCCAGGCTAGCCCGGAACTCCAGGGCTCAGGTATCCTGTCCCAGCCTCCCAGGTAGATGGGACTAGTGTGGTCAGGTGTCGTCATGCCCTGCATGCTCTCCACTAAATTTAAAGCCAAGTGTTTCTCGTAAGTCTTACAAGTGTTTTTGGGTTTTTTTGTGTGACACTGGGGATTGAACCCAGAACCTTTGCCCAGAGTTACAACCCAGTCTTTTCTTATTTTGAGACAGTCTTGCCAAATCGTCCAGGTTGGACTCAAAATTGTCTTTTTGTTTTTATTATTTTGTTTTTTGAGACAGTGGCTCACTGTGTGGTCCTGGTTGGCCTTGAACTCACAGTGATCCCTTCACCTCGGCCTCCCAGGTACTAGAATTGCAGATGTGCACCACCAGGCCCATCCTCAGAACTTTCTTTTTTGGTACTGGCAGTCGAACTCAGGATCTCAGGCTTGCCAGGCAGGCGCTCAGGCCGCTGAGCTGTGTCCCTGGGCCATCATAGTTTTGCCTTTTATCACCCTTTCTCTGCCTATAACCGCCTCTTAGTCATCTGTCATCCTAATTATTATTATTATTTTTTTAAGATAGGGTCTCACTGTGTAGCCCAGGCTGACCTTGAACTCATGGCGATCCTCTTGCCTCAGCCTCCTGAGTGCCACTACACCCGGCTATCTTCCTAATTCAAAACATACTGCCTTGCCAGAGCATCCACTGTCTCCACAGTATTTGTAGTATATCTCCTCAGTCATTTGTGTTAAGGCCTAGTGCCTTAATGAAATATAAAAGTGATGCACAAAACGCTCTTTCAGCTCATCATACTCCTCCCTGTTTTCTTAAAGACAGCAAATGCTTTTCTCGCCCAGAGAATCAGCAGTATTAACTCCATAAGTGCCCTGTGTGAAGCAACCGGAGCGGATGTGGAAGAGGTAGCAACAGCCATCGGGATGGACCAAAGAATTGGAAATAAGTTCCTGAAAGCCAGTGTTGGTAAACAAATGCCCTCTCTACGGCAGGCAGCTCCACGTGGCTTGGTCCCTAACTTTTTTTTTTTTTTTTTTTTTTTTTTGCGGTACTGGGGATCGAACTCAGGACCCTGCACTTGCTAGGCAGGCGCTTATTCCACTGAGCTATATCCCCAGCCCTTGGTCCCTAACTTTTAAGAAGTCTTCTTTTCACTCATCCTTAAGAAAACAAAAGCAACAGGAAAGATTGTTACCCTGCGTGCTTATCCTAGCAGGCCATTGTTTACGGTGACTGGTTGGTCAGTACGTCAGTGTAGCTCTGTGTTTCCGAGGAAGGCGGTGTTTTCACTGTTAGTGGCATAAACATGGTTCAGTGTTTTGGGAAACTATGTAGGAAATAACTCATTAACAACTTGTTTAAGCAAGTAGGAAAGAAACTTCCTAGTGTTTGTTTTTCCTAATTATTTTATTGGTGAAATGCAGTCAGCCCTCATGTTCATGGGTTCGCCTCCCCGCTAAGACAACTGCCCGCTGAGGCTCTCCGGCAGGTGGGACAGAGAGCGTGGTCCGAGCCCGCAGGCCCCGCTGCATCCGGGGCCGCAGCTCTCGTGCTGTCCCCAAGGGGCCCTCCCGTGGTGCGTTAGTGCCGTGTCTTCCCCAGTCTCCTGCTTTGGGGTACGGACTTCTCCATGTAAAATGGCCCCAAGCCAAGAGCCAAAGTGGGGGAAGACCGCAGCCCTCGTCTGCTGGAGAAAATCCATGTCTAAGACAAGCCTCATGCGGCGTGAGTTACAGAACTCCTGGCCACAGCTTCAATATTAGTGAAGCAGCAGTTATGCTAAATTGAATGAATGTAAGCAGAAGCACACGGGAGACACAGTTCATCTCTTGACCATCATATGAGTGGAGTCTGCAGGAACCTGACCCTGGTTTTGCTTTGGAGCAAGGCTTCCGTATTCGTGGATTCTGTGTTCGGGTGTTACAGCCGACTGTGGTTTTGGATATAAGTTAATACAGTGATGTAATATTTAGTAGAATAAAAAAAAAAAAAAAAAAAAAAAAGAATATTTTGCAGATGGGCCCATAGGCAGACTTGCTAGTGTCCTAGAGCCGTGATGCATCTCCCAGTGCTGGGTTCCGTGACCTTTTATAACCTATTCTTTTTGATATTTTCTTCTAGTCATGATTCAGCAAAAATAGCTACTATTTACTGAAGTCGTGTTATGCATCAGGCTGTATACCAGCACTTTATATATCTCGTTTTCTCTTTATAACCTGATAGGGAAGTGCTATTATATCTTTTTCTAAAGATGATTGACATATTTACTCTCTGGTCCGTTACTATAAAAATTTGCTGAAAGAGTAAATAAAATCTGAAAGGCACAGTAGATATTGTGAAAGGGAAGGAACTGCTCAGAAAGGAAATAACAACTGGGATGTGAGAAAGAACAAAAGAAAGAAGGAAGGGAAAACATATGTATACATGAAATAGCTAATATAAAATTGTACTACTAATTCCTACTGGTTAATTGAAAGGAACAGTTAATGCTTGATTTTTTTTTGGCCGATTTTACACGCTTATATCTGATAATCTGAACAACTGCTTTGAAGATAACAATATGCAATATAACAGCCATTGTTAAATTCATACTATCTTATTTTTTAAAATTGGGTATCATTTCTAATGTTTTTAAAATTATTATTACTATTTTTTGGTACTGGGAATCGAACTCAGGACCTTGCACTTGCCAGGCAAGTGCTTGTGCCACTGAGCTATATCCCCGGCCCTAAATTATTTTTTATTCTCTTTAAAAAAAAAAAAAACTCATGAGGAAAGAAATAGAAAAAATTCGTTTAACCTACAGTAGAGTCAGAGTTGTAGGGCACTCACACCAAAGATTGATTTAAAAAATAGGTGAAACAGCCAGGTGTGGAGGTGCAGGCCCGTAATTCCAGCCCTCAGGAGGCTGAGGCAGGTGGATCACCGTGAGTTTGAGGCCAGCCTGGGCTACATAGTAAGTTCAAGACCAGCCTCAATTACATGGTGAGACTCTGTCTCAAAAAAAGAAAACAAGGGACTGGGGAATATAGCTCAGTGGAATAAGCGCCTGCCTGGCAAGTGCAACGTCCTGAGTTCAATCCCCGGTACCATACTAGAAAGAAAAAAAAAAAGTCAAAGTACAGCCATAATAAAACGTTGTTAGAGAATCATTGGGAAATCACTTATTAAAGAGTTATTAGTTGGCTATAAATTTGACACAATTTATAAACCCACTAACTTTCTAACAAGTTTTATTGTTTATTAATTCCTGCCATTTTGTTTTGAGGTCATGTATCATTTTTGTTGTTTTTGTGTTGTTTTGACTTTGTCTTCATTGTTGCTTTGTTTTTTAATTTTTAAAGTAAAAAAAAAAAAATCAGTATAGGCCCCCAGATGTACATGTGTAGAAGTTGTCACCAGATTTGGTCTCTGGTTCATCTATGAAAATACTGTTTTCCTTCCCCCAGGTTTTGGAGGGAGCTGCTTCCAAAAAGATGTTCTGAATCTGGTTTATCTCTGTGAGGCTCTGAATTTGCCGGAAGTGGCTCGTTACTGGCAGCAGGTACTACTCTTTCTCGTCAGTAACTGCTGATTAGATTGTAACCGAAACCTGTCAGCTGTGTGAAATGTTGCTGAAGGATCATTCTAGGAGCTCAGTTTACTTGTGTTAGGGTTATTATTATTGGGCATTTCTGCTTTTGGATTTTTTTGCTGATCAATTGGAGAGGAAATTTCTGATAAACTAGTGTTTCTTCTAGTTATATAACTAATTTCATCCCAGTGTAAATCCAGAGCTAGTAGTATTCTCATTTATAATTCTCCTCTTTCCTGAAAGGTGTAAAATCAAAGGAGAACCTATACTGTAATCTGTCAGGTGGTCTGCATCTGTTAGTGCGGGCTTTGTCCCTTTGAGATTCTCACAGCTAAAATGAGAAACCTTCTCAGACAGGAAGCACTGAATGAACATAGCTTCAATACGTGCCCGCTCCTGCTAATGCCTCGGGGCTCTGGACACAAAACCTCACTTTGTCCTCATCACTAACATGATCCCGTTTATGTATGTATATATGGGCGGATGGTTTTTTTTTCTGAGAGAGAGAGAGAAAGCATTGCCACGTCATTCAGACTGACCTGGAATTCACCATATAGCCCAGGCTAGCCTGAAACTGGTGGCAGTCTGCCTGCCTCAGCCTCCTGGGTGCAGGATTACAGGTGTGGATCACCACGCCTTCCCCCCCTTTTTTTTTAGATAATGGAATTGACAGATTTTAAGTGATTTTTAAATGTACTGGACTGGGCATATAGCTCAGAGGCACAAGTACCCGCCTGGCAAGTGCAAGGTCCTGAGTTCGATTCTCGGTACCAAAATAAACATTCCTTAAATGTACTAACCAGTGTATGTGACCTTCCCAAATGTTTTTCTGGAGTTTATATTTTTTCAGCAGTAGACATGGGGAGGGGATCTAGGGATAAGCCCAGGTCACGCTCCGTCCGCCGGTAGCTCTGCCTTTGCATTCACTGTGTGCAGCGCGCCTGTCTCATGCTTCGGCCTCCTGGTTTCCCAGGCCCTGCAGGTTGGAACTGGCGTTGAGCCTGAGAAAAGGTCTCTTTCTGCATGTTCATGCTTAACAGAGGGAAGAGTGCTGGTCAGAGTTAAAGCCCTTGCCGAATACTGAAATCTTTGTGGTGTTCCAGCGTGTGCAGAGGCGGCTGTAACTGTAGGCGGTTACGCAAGTGTTTTCTCCTTCAAGTCTCCTTAGTCCCTATGCGCAGCGGGTAGTGGTTGCGGCCTCGGGGAGCTGGGCATGCCCGCCCGCGCCCTTCTCGCTGACCGTGGCAGCAGGTGGGAGCGCCCTGAGCCCTGGTGCTGACCGCCCTCTGTCTGGGCCGCGGGCATCAGCGCGGGCAGTGCTGTCCCCGGCCCCGCTTGGCTGGCGCCGTCCTCGCATCCTTGGCAGACCGAGGCGCGCGGACCAACCCAGTGAAAACACGATGAGCAGGAGAGGGCTCCAAGGAGGGACATGGGCAGTTCTTTCGGTTTTTATTTACATTGCGAGCAATGCGAGTCAGAGGCTGCGAGTTAGAGGCTGCTGCTGTTAACGAGAGGCGCACACTGCTCGGTTCCAGGTCATAGACATGAACGACTACCAGCGGCGGCGGTTCGCGTCCCGGATCATTGACAGCCTGTTCAACACCGTCACCGACAAGAAGATCGCCATTCTGGGCTTTGCATTCAAAAAGGACACCGGCGATACGCGGTATGGGTCCTTCACAGTATTTCGCACCTCTTGTCGTGACCTCTGGGTGTGGGTGTGTGTGGAACGCGCGTGAGTGGCCCTGTGCACAGGCAGTACGGAGTGGACAGCGCTTCTCGGCTCGGCAGCGTCTGCCCTGAGCCTTCGCTTTCCGTGCTGGGCCGTAGGGGCGTTAAGAGCCGCACTGCTTTGTTTTCCTCCAGAGAGTCCTCCAGCATCTACATCAGCAAGTACCTGATGGACGAAGGCGCGCACCTCCATATATACGACCCGAAAGTTCCCCGGGAGCAGATCGTTGTGGATCTTTCCCATCCGGGGGTTTCACAGGACGACCAAGGTAAGGCGTGGAGTCTCACGAACCGTCCTGCTTACAGGCCCCACGACCTGTTTTCTAGAAACCTCTGACTGTAACCTTTTTGTCCTGTCCTTTGATGTTCGCTCTCTGCAACCTCCGTTCTCTAAGGCTGAACTCGGGCATTGTGTCCTCACCCCTGAGCACTCAGCCGAGGGCCGGTGAACGTTCTAACTCTTTTCTTGTTTCTGGCTTTTTGTTGCTGCTCTCGGTGCAGTGTCCCGACTTGTGACCATTTCCAAGGATCCCTACGACGCGTGTGACGGGGCCCACGCTGTTGTGATTTGCACTGAGTGGGACATGTTTAAGGTGAGGCCACAGCAGCGTTAGCGACGAGGATGCTGGAGGCCGGGGTGCGCGTGCGCACAGGAGCACGTGCTGTCCTCTGATCGCCCCTGCCCTGCATCTTCCCAGGAGCTGGACTACGAACGCATTCATAAAAAGATGCTCAAGCCAGCCTTTATCTTCGACGGGCGCCGCGTCCTGGACGGGCTCCATAGTGAGCTGCAGACCATTGGATTCCAGGTGCTCATGATTCTGAACTCTCAACATTTGGTCCTTTTCTTTTTCAGCCTGCTATATGGGTTTTAGAATTCTCGTATTTTCTCGCTTAGCAGTAAGGTCACTCTGGGACACAATGTCAGTTCTCTGGGAAGTGTCTGTGATTTGTGTAACAATTCCATTGCCTCTTAAGTTTTTTGGTTTTTTTTTTTGAGAGAGGGTCTCACTATGTAGCCCAGGCTGGCCTTGAACTTTGGGATGATCCTCCTGCTTCAGCCTCTTAAGTGCTGGGATTACAGGTGTGTGCTGCCACACGCAGCCCCTCCTAAGTTTGGGATACAAAGTTCAGTGTTGGTCTCCCTTACACGGCATCTACGAGCATGTCGGTTGTAGTTGCCTGTCTTAAGGAGACCCCTGCCTTACCTCTACGAGCTGCTCAAGTAGAAAGCCCTTGAATGTATTTCCAGACTGCACGGTGCACCTGGTAACCACGCAGTACCGCTGCTGTGTTCAGTACTATTCTAGCTGACCAGGTCCCCTATAGTCTGCCCTTAGCACCTGGACAGGAGGGCTGCAAGTTAGAAGCCAGCCTGCTCATTTAGCAAGACCCTGTCCTAAAATTTTAAAAAGCAGGCTAGGGTTGTAGCTCAGCAGTCCCTGCGTTTAGTCTCCAGTACAACGAAAACCAAACCCCCACCAGATCTTCCTTAACTCCTCACCAGTTTGTTGAAGCCCTTTGTACTTGGAACACAGTGCCCATTTCCCACCTGTGAGTCACAGCGGGAGCCAGACGAGGTCCTTGTCTGTTCACTCATCCCCCAAGGGCTGTGGAGGTCCCTCTGTCCTGCCCAGCTTGATGTTTCTACCAGTTGTGCCTTACACTTAGGAATGTTATTTATTTTTTGTTTTTGAGTCAGGGTCTCACTGTGTGCAGGCTGGCCTTGAACTTGCCCAGCTGGCCTTGGGCTACCTAAGCAGCGATCCTTCTGCCTCAGCCTCCTGATTTTTAATATATGAGAAGTGTAATATACAACCAGGCGTGATGGCGCACAGCTATAATCCCAGCACTTGGGAGGCTGAGGCAGGAGGATCGTTGTGAGTTCGAGACCAGCCTGGGCTACAAAGTGAGCTCCAGGCCAGCCTGAACTGCATAGGGAGACCCTGTCTCAAAAAGACCAACAAAAAAAAAAGAAAGAAAAATGTAATATACAGTGTAAAAATCTATCATTTATTGAAGGCTGGCTTGTATGCTGGGCACTGCAATGTAATTCTTGCTGCAGCCTTCTGAGGCAGGTAAATGAGAAAGCCCTAGAGAACTCAGGTAACATAGTACGTTTCTGTTCAGATTCCAGCCAGGGCCTTTGAAACTGGCACTCTTCAGAACTGTGCTATTACAACTTCTGCAACTTTTTCTTTTCTCATCTTAGTTTTTGAGACAGGGTCTCGCCATATAGCCCAGGCTGGAATGTGCCACCACGCCTGGCATTTTTTCTGTCATTCCTTCTGTTTTGTCTTATTGTTGCTGTTGTTTCTGAGACAGGGTCTTGCTATGTAGTTCAGACTAGCTATGAACTCACGTCAGTACTCCTGCCTTAGCCTCAGAATACAGGGAACCTTCTGTCATTCTTTGTGCTTATTTTTGTCTTGTCTTTTTGAGACAAGACTTGTCTTTTTGAGACTCACTGTGCAGTTCAGGCTGACCTAAAGCTCACTTTGTAGCCCAGGCTGGCCTTGAACTCGTGGGGATCTTCGTGCCTCAGCCTCCCGAGCGTGGGATTACAGGTGGGCTCCTCCACACCAGGCTCCTTTTCCTTTTCTTCTTTTTCTTTTAAGAGGTGAGGGGTATTTTAGCTCCCCGTTTCAGAGGTGTCTGTCCGTGGCCAGCCGGCCTGCAGGCTCAGTGCGAGGACCCTGGCCATGAGGATGGCGCGAGGGCAGCGGAGCTCGGGTACTGCCCTTGGGCTGCTTTGCACCCGTGCGGAGACCTCAGGCCATCGAGGTGTCTGCCCACCGCCGTGAGGGGCTTGCTGAAGGCCGGAGAGACGGCGTCTGGACAGAAATACAGAGGGAGCCCAAGAGCTCTCTGAGCAACTCAGGAAACCCGAGTCACGTTCTCTCCTGGTTTCCTGCCTCGCTGCACTGCGCTGTATTCGGCGCACTGTGTGTTGTGATCATTAACAGTTCTCATTAATTTTTTTCCTCTCCAGATTGAAACCATTGGCAAAAAGGTCTCTGCCAAGAGAATTCCGTACGCTGCTTCCGGTGAGATTCCGAAGTTCAGCCTTCAGGACCCCCCCAACAAGAAGCCCAAAGTGTAGACAGCGGGGTTTTATTTATGGCTGCTTTGCTGCTTCAGGAGAGCAGATATCTGATACGAAATTGGTACATGAATCAAGATGTTTTTAAGGAAACAAAATTATTTTTTTAATCATCAAGTTTATACCAGCTATATGTCTATTAGCATATCTGAGAATTATGAATCTAGAATATTTTTACATATTTTTATATAATTAGCTCAGCTATTAGATGGATAGAAAATAATCATGTTTTAATCATGTCAATTTTTTGTAAAATAAAAATGAAACTTCAAACCCTTTGTACTGTACAAGTTGTCCACAGGCAGCACTTTAATGTTACATTATAAAGGGAAAAGCATTTTGGCTTTCTTTGTTAGCAGTGTACTTGCTTGTTGTTAAGTATGTGTTCTGAAGCCACAACATTACCGCGCTGAGTGGCCTTTGTAAGTGTGGTTTGGGGAAAGTTCTTTGTTCCTCTCATTTCAACGCGATGTGCCACTGACTTTTTAGCGCGAAAAGATGATCTCTGTGCATTTCCAATCACTAACTTGACGAATGCTCCCTTTGGAAAAAAATACTTAGCTGGGTGTGGGTGTGGTGTCACACACCTGTAACCCTAGCACTTGGGAGGCTGAGACAGGATTGCTGTGAGTTCAGGGGCAGCAAGACCCTGTCTCAAAAAAAATTTTTGACACAAAGAGAAAATCAGTAGTATGGTCTGGTTTGCTATTTCATAACTTTCCTCATCAGTTATTACTTTTATGTGTAATGTGTCTTTTTGAGACAGAGTCTCACTATGCAGTTCAGGCTGGCCTTGAGCTCACTCTGTAGCCCAGGCTGGTCTCCAACTCGCAGTGATCCTCCCGCCTCAGCCTCCCGAGTGCTGAGATTATAGGGGTGCGCCACCACGCCCAGGCAGTTATTACTTTTGTAGTCTTACAAGTCAAAAAATGTTTGCTCCTTTATATTGCATTATTTCTATTCATTGTAATGTTTCCTTTAAGAAAACCAGTGCAATCTTATACATAAGCTACAAGACTTCACAAATTAGATACGCATTATTCTAAAGTAAGAGTTTGTGTGTGTTCCCTTCTGCTTTTTCCGTGGTCTCTGGTTCACTCACATTTGCAGTGGAGGTGTCGGCTCGTGGTTGGTCACTGTTCAAGGGGGCCGCTGTCCTTCGGCACTCGGTTCTGCCAGTGGACAGCCTCCCTTAGACAGAGAGGGGCCTTGCTGGGGAGGGATGTTGCCACTCAGTGAGAAGAGGGAGTCAGCTCTGAAGACAGGCCAGGGACAGCTGTACAGACAGCGAAGACAGGGACCCGCATCCTGTGTCAGCAGCTGTGTGCATGCCGTCTTGTCACAGTGAAAGTTACTAGTGTGGCGCACGGTGCCCTGATGGGCAGGAGGAAAGAACTGCGAGCTCTCAGAGGAAAAGGCTTTGCATCGTTCTTTCACATGATCAAGAAGGGAGAGTTTGAATTCAGCAAGTAGCCGGGCCTTGACTGCTGCCCATAGGCCAGGTCTGTCAGCCTCACGGGAGCTGAGAATGGCTTTGATCCGCTTGTTACATTTCAGATGGTTACCAAGTCCCTATGTAATACCCTCAATTTAGCCTCTTGACCTGAAAGGCATAAAATGTTTGTTATCTGGACCGTTAAGACAGAATTTGCAGGCTGTTGAGACGAACATCAGAGGAGTTTGAGGACAAGATGATTGACTGTTTTGGAGACAGGGTCTTGCTATATCGTCCAGGCTGGCCTTGACTCACTGTGTAGCCCAGGCTGGCCTTGAATTCACAGTGATCCTCCTGCCTCAGCCTCCTGAGTGCTGGGACTACAGGTGTGCGCCATCACCCAGTCAGGAGCATGCCTTTTTTAAAGTCTCTGTTTCCTAGCTGCTGTTTGGGGTGGAGGTGGGAGTGATGGTTGTCCATGAGATTAACTTGTTAAAGTTGAAAGTACATGGACCTGGTAAAGATTCAAATCAGTGTTTCAAAAGGTGTATAAACTACAGAGTGGGCTGGGCGTGGGGCTGCATTGCAGAGTGAAACCTCTCCCCTAACCTGTGGAAATCGCTTGTTACTCCACCTAAGTCGTAGCTCTCAGTCCTGCTCCACACCCTCCTGGCGTGTGATTGTGGCTAAGTTATGCGACAGCTTTTTCTCCCCCTCTGTAAATGGAGGTGACCTAATGCAGAGGAGGTGGGAGGGTGGTGCGGGTCCGTGGCTAGTGGGGGGGCACACCCTCGAGGCGCCCTACCAGGCTGGTCCCACTGCACCAGAGCCCCGAGCAGGCCCTGGGGTTGGGAGCCCAGGGCCTTTGCACGGAGCTGCACCCCAGCCCTTAGCTTTATGTGAGACCAAGTTGCACCATTGCACCAGATGTTGCTTGAGCAACTTGGGGTAGAACTTGTGATCTTCCTGTCTCAGCCTCCCAGAGTGCTAGGATTATGGGCATGTGCACCCTCATGCCCCGCTCACTCTGTGTAGTAATTAACACTGGCCATTGTGTACACTGACATCCGTTAGGTGCATTTTCTTATCTGTTCTTCACACAAGTCCTTTGAGGTACATTCCTGTTTTTCAGATAAAGAGCAGAAGGCCAAAACTATTGTAAGTAGCTTGCTTGGGGTCACACTTTAATACACGGCAGGACTAGATTTCAGGCTCTTTCAGCTGGCCAAGCGTAGTGGCGTATACCTGTAATCCCTGGACTTGGGTGGCTGAGGCAGGAAGATTGCTACAAGTTTGGGGTCAGTCTGGGCGACAGTGAATTCAGGGGCAGCCTGAACTACATAGCAAGACCCTATTTCAAAAAAGAAAACATATCATCTGCACTTTGTTTAGATTTTACCAATCATCCCAGTTGTGTCCTTTATAACCAAAACCCAAATCCCAGCGGCACTGCCCTGCAATCCCAGCACTCTCGAGAGGCTGGACTGAGTTTGAAGCCAGCCTGGGATCTGTGTGAGACTCTGCCTTAAAACACCAACAGAAGTCTTAGAGGGCGCCTCTCTGTCAGCAGGCGGGCAGGGGCAGCCTGTGTCCAGGTTATTTGTCCCAGTCTGTGAACTGGTCTGGACAAGTGGTGGATGTGACAGATTACTGTTTATTTTGGGACAGAAATAAGAAAAACGAGAAGTGCTCAGGACGAAAGGGTGCTCTGCAAACAGAAGGGACCCTGCGGGAACCGGAGGGGAGTGCACAGCGGGCTGCTGCTGTCCTTGGGTCCTCTCTGACGCTTGAGCCAGGCGGTCCCTGAGCTCGTGCTAGCAGACTGGCGTCAGCGCAGGCTCAGCGTGTCGTGTGGAGAGATTGGCACTAGGTGCAGGGCTGGCAGGTCTGTGCTGGGCTCGGGTGCTGCTGCGCTGTGCAGTGGTTCAGAAGTCTCTTTACTCCGGCCCTGTTGCCATGCCTCAGCCTCCTACAGTATGACTCTGTCCTCTCTTGGTCATTTTTCTCTCATAATTCTAGAAAATAAAGCGTGTGTACACGCAGAGACACAGTTCTAACATTGGCACTTTTACCGACTGCAGGCCGGTTGCCTTGTAGGATGTGCCACAGCCGGGGCTCGCCTGACCACTGCTTGGGACCAGTTACAGTTGCTGTTACAGTTACTACACGTTTCCAGCAGGGCCCGCACAGGAGCGCACCTATCACAGAGCGTGAGGCCAGGGCCCCTTTACTGCGAGGGCTCCCTCGCCACTGAGCTGCTGTGGTGTCTGGCGGACTGCGCTGCTGGGGAGTTACTTTCCCTTTCATAATTACGTGTCTGCTGGGGAGAACTGTTACTCTTCAAATGCTCCGCCAGGCTGTGTGATGTTGCCTGTAATCCCAGCACTCGGGAGGCCGAGACTGGAGGATCACCATGAGTTTTGAGGCCAGCTTGGGCTACGTGAGCGAGTTCAAGGGCAGCCTGCACCACATAGTGAGATCCTGCCTCAAAAAAGAAACAAAAGAAAAACAAGGACAAACTTTCACCTGTGGTTTTAGCTTCTACAGACAATTCCTATCTGAATGAATTGTTACAGCAACGACAGTCTGAATCTGCTGATTGCCCCCAGCTTAGGTAGTCCTAGCTAAGGTCTTTCAGGCCCAGGGTTGTGGTGGAGTGCTCCCCAAACATGCACAAACTTCTGGGGTGATCCCCAGCACTGCAGTACACGTGTTTCACAGTGGTGTCCTGGCCTACTCTAAGGCAGACGCGGTGAGGTGCCAAGGAGCAGCGGTCAGGCCAGGCATGGTGGCACATGCCTGCAATCCCAGCATTCTGGGAAGCTGAAGCAGTAGGATCCCAGTTCAAGCCCAGCATGGGCAATTTAGCAATTTACCAAGACCCTGTTTCAACATGAAAAATGAAGTGGCTGTAGGGATGCTGTTTGCTGAAAAGGCCTCGGTTCAATCCTTGGGGGTAGGCGAGAGCATCTCGAGAGAAGTGAGGTGTGAACACCCAGGACCCTCCGCGTAGGAAAACAGCCTCCCAGGATGAGAACAAAGACTTTGCTGTGTGGGCCCAAGGCAAGGAGAACAGGAGGCTTCTGGGAGGAGGCGGCCCCTGAGGTTACAGGCACCTCGGTGGGTCACGGCCGTTTCATGAGCAGGGAGCATGTGGGAGAGTGGTGAGGACCCGGGGGACGGCCGTGGAAGGCCTGGATTTGGGGCTTCACCGAGGTGTCAGATGGAGACTGATGACTGCACAAGGTTCTGTACATGATGCTCCTGAGTCGTACACTTGACACAGTAAATGGAAACTATTCTCCCGGTCCCATTACTCAGGGTGGAGCCCAGGGCTCATACACACTAGGCAAGTACCCTGCCACTCAGCTACACCCCAGTCCCTGCTTTTAAAGTATTAGTCATGCCAGGCAGGTGGCCCGCGCCTGTAATCCTAGTACTTAGGAGGCTGAGGCAGGAGGATTGCTGTGAATTTGAGGCCAGCCTGAACTGCATAGTACGAATCTATCCCCCGAACAACAGAAAATTTAAAACAGCCCTGGCTTTTGTTAGTCACAGTAGTCCTGCCAGGCTTGAAGGCTACGCAGCCAGAAACTGGATAGTACACAAAGGACAGTGATCCACTGTGAGGCCAGAAGCCTAGCTGGGAAGAGCGGTGTCAGTGCCACAAGGTGGGACAGCGTGGAGGTCAGCACCTCAGTGACCCTGCTCCCTCTGAGCGCACAGACAGACGGGGTTCTGCGCTTTACTGTGCCCCGCTAGTAACTCAGCCGACTGTATCTCCCTGTTTTGTTTTTTGTTTTTTTGAAACAGGGTCTCACCATGTAGCTCAGGCTGGCCTTGAACTCAGAGCAGTCCTCCTACCTCAGGCTAGAGTGCTGAGATTACAGGCCTGCGCCACCACGCCCTGTATTATTTTAAAATAAATACATAAACCTGGTGTGGTGCACACCTGTACTCCCAGCTAGTTGGGAGCCTAAAGCAAGAGGATTACAAGTCTAAGATCAGCCTAGAAAGCTTTGTGAGACCCTGGCTCACAAATTCATTTAAAAACAATGATTTTTGGTTTTTTATTTTGAGACAGGGTCTCACTGTGTAGTTCAGGCAGGCTAAGGCCTCGAACAATGCCTGGCTCAAATCACAAAATTAAAAAGGTATAGGGGTGTGGCTCAGGGTAGAGCACTGGCCTAGTAGGCACAACACCCTGGCTTCAATTCCCGGTATAGCATTTTAAAAAAGGCCGGGCATGGTGGCTCAGTATCACTGCAGCACTTAGAAGGCCGATGCAGGAGGGCTGCAGCAAGTTTGAGGCCAGCCTGCACTACACAGCAAGGCCATGTCTCAAACAAACAAAAACAAATAAAAAAATACATACTCCAGTTCTCATCCGGATAAAAAAGTTGTGCATGTTGTATGTGAATGACTACAGTTCAACGAACACAGTAGTGGGTGACATTTTAATTATTAACCTAAAGCTGGCAATTACCAGGGATCTTACTTTTTCTATGATTAATGACCAAGCCTACATGCTGCCAGAATGTACAGGTGTAAAGTAAAATGTCGATGTTTTCGGTTCGCTGGCAATGATTTCCAGCTGTGACCCGAGCATCTGTGTAGAGGTGCTTCCCCAACCCTGCAAATGACTGATTTAAATATAAATAAATATGCGTGTGTGTGCAAACATAGGTATGTGTGATCCATACAGTATAATATGGGGTGAAATTCTACAAAGCTATTATTTAAATGGAGGCAGGTCTGGGTGCCGTGGAGCATACCCACAATCCTAGTACTCTGGCAGGCTGAGGCAGGAGGACTTCAAGTTTGAGCCCAACCTGGGGAACTGGGCGATTTAGTGACACCTGCAGTTTAAAAGGGCAACAGACTCAGATGTGGGGCGCATCCCTGTAATCCAGGAACTCTGGAGGCTGAGGCAGGAGGATCTTTGCGAGTTTGAGGTCAGCCTGGGGTACAAAGTGAGGTCAAGGCCTGAACTGCACAGCGAGACCCTGTCTCAAAAAGACAGAAAAAAAGGCCACAAACAGGCAGGGTTCTTAGCATGGAATGCGGAGCGCACCTGCACCCTTTCCCTTCAGGGGGACAATGAGAGGGCGGGGCAGTGTGAGGGGGAGTGATCTAAAGGGGCCTGGGGAAGCTCAGGTTGTGTCTGTGCCCTGACTGCAGGAGGCATGGAGGACACGGCGCTCTGGGGGAGCTGCTGGGCTCAGCCGCTGACAAGCACCCCGACCAAAGTCCCCTCCCACCCAAGGACTAAGGGGAGAGGCGCTGAGGCACCCGCCTGTCACCCGGCACATGCGGAGGTTGAGGCAGGAGGACTGCAAGATTGAACCCAGCCAGGTGGTGCAGCGAGACGCCGTTTCCCACCCCATAACAAGCAGGGGCAGTGGCCCGGATTCAGCCTCAGCACTACAGGGCCACACGCTCACACATGCACACACTCACAGAAGCAGGGCGGCGAGGGCGCTCCTCTGAGGAAACAGCAAACTGCAGGGAGAACCGCAGTGAATATCGCTCATTCTGCGTCACAGTTCTAGAAAACCATGTGGACCTATCACTTTCACCTTTAAAAACAAATGTCGTTGTTCTGAGGAGAAAGATACCACAACACCCTGAAATACGCCACTCAGTTTTAACAAGGGAGACCTCTGCTGCAGTAGTAACCTATGCTAATTTCTTTCCCCAGATGTGGGGATTGAATGCAGGGCCTTCTCACTGAGCTACATCCCCAGCTCCTTTTCCTTTTTTATTTTGAAACAGAGTCTGAGTTGCCCAGGCTGTATTCAAACTTGTGGTCCTCCTGCCTCAGCCTCCTAGAGTGCTGGGATTATAAACATGTACCACCATGTCCAGCTCTAGATTTCTGCAGACTGCTTGCCATGTCTGTGTGTTTAGACGCACTTCTTATATACCCACAATCCCTACACTGTTCAGAAGATCAAAGGCTCCACCCTGGCTTACAATTCCAGTGTGGTAGCGCAGGCCTGTGATTCCCGCACTAGGGAGGCTGAGGCGCAAGAATCACAAGTTCGAGGCCAGCCTGGATTACATAGTTCAAGGCTAGCCTGAACTACAGGGCAAGACCCTGTGTCTCAGGAAACAAAACCAACTAAAACTGCACTATGGCTGCTCTTGTTACCTCAAGGAAGGGAGTGGGCTAAAGGGTCTTGGATAACCGTCAGCTGTGCGGGTACCATGTACACAACAGATCAAAACAAGACCACCCACGAGTCCATTTTTAATCAATGTTTCTTGCTTTTCTCTAAATTTTTTTTTTTTTTTGGTATCGGGAATTGAACTCAGGACCTTGCGCTTGCCAGGCAGGCACTTATGACACTGAGTTACAGACCCGGTCCTCTCAAATTTAAATTTAATTGGAAAATATCCTGAGAGTACAAGATGTGTTTGTTTTTTCAGTACTGTGGATTAAATTCTGAGCTCTTTAAGTGAGCTACAGCCTCAGCCCTTTTTATATATTTATTGTTTTGAGACAGTCTCACTAAATCACTAAGTTGTCCAGGCTAGCTTTAAACTTTTGGTCCTCCTGCCTCAGCCTCCTAAGGGCTGGTATTACACAGATCTGTTTTTTATCCTCATAAAGGAAATGTAACATTAATATACAAGTAACAGTGATTTGCAAAACCTCCTGGAAGTTTTAATGTTAAATTGCAATTATGTTAATAGTAAACTCTTACAAAGATGTATCATGAGTACATAACGATCAATTATTTATTAGATAAAGAATACCACATGAATGGCTGGAGTTAAATACGTGAGGTATACTGACGTTTCTCTTATCACAAAATAAACAGGAGCACTCGCACCCGGCAGTCCTGGAGTCTGCAGACCAGCTAGCAGCAGTGTGGCCAACCTCCTGTGCTCCTGAAGGTCTGCTCTGTTTCAGAGGGATTTTGTTTTTCTTTTAGCCACTAGATTTTTCAGGAAAAATTCACCTATTTGGGAAAAATGAAAATACACTACTATGAGTTTAAAGTAAATAACAGAGCTACTATTTGAGAATTTCAGAATTGTGCTTCAATATTTCCCTTTGGAAGAATTTCGTACTTGTTGACATTTTTCCTCAAATCACTTTTTTTTTTTTGGTATCGAGAATCAAACTCAGGACCTTTTGCTTGCCAGGCTGTGCCGCTGAGCTACATCCCCAGCCCCTCATCCCCAAATCTCACAGTACTTTTCGACATATTTCCTGTATCTTTGGCCGTTTTCCCCACTGTTCTTTTGCTGGCTGCTGTTCTTTGTACCACAGTTCACGGGAGGACAGGCGGCCTGACAGGCGGCACCGTTTATTCTCCTCACCACCGAGTCCTGCTGGTGGCAGAAGCCGTCTCAGGGAGGAGCTCTGCTGCACCACTGCCTGGGTCTGTGTTTGCAAAACCTCGCTGGGCCACAGGCCCTGCTGGTGGGGGTGCTCAGCGCCGCCCTGTGAGGGAGGATTCTGCATGGCTGGGAGCTCACCGGCCAACACGGGGCGTTCTTGGCCACCTTTACAGGAATGCACCAACTATTATTCATACTTGAACATTAATTTTTCAAATATAATTCATGCCTAATTTAAAACATCTATGGTTTAGACCCCCAATGTATAAGAAATCGAGCCAGGCGTGGTGGCGCACGCCTGTAAGCCCAGCGCTCAGGAGCCTGAGGCAGGAGGATCATTGCAAGTTTCAGACCAGCCTGGGCTCCAAAGTGAGCTCAAGGCCAGCCTGAACTGCATAGCGAGACCCTGTCTCAAAAAGACAAAAAATAAAATAAAATAACATATATATATATATATATATATATGAAATCATTCATTAATAATATCAGCCAAGTGTGGTAGCATACATCTGTAATCACTCTTGGAGGCTGAGGCAGGAGAATCGTAAGTTTGAGCCCAGCTTATGCAATTTAAATGACTTAGTGAGACCCTGTCTCAAAAAAAGGCTGAGGGGTGAGGATAAAGTTCAGTGATAAGGCCCTAGGTTCAATCTCCAGCACCACAATAATAATCACACATTTTAGACATATCCAAAAAGATCTAGTTCAACTGACGGGAAAAAAAAATCCTTTTTTTTTTTTTTTTTTTTGTCTTTTTGAGACAGGGTCTCAGTATGCCATTCAGTCTGGCCTTGAGCTCACTTTGTAGCCCAAACTGATCTTGAACTTGGAACGATCCTCCTGCCTCAGCCTCCTGAGTGCTGGGATTACAGGGATGCATGACCACCCCCGGCTAAAAATCCGTATTTTTAGATTGAATTCCGTCTTCACATATATTCTCATGGACTTTCTGGTGGCCGTTATCAACTTTTTATCCTCTGGAAAAATGTTTTATTTTCATAAATCAGCCGGCACAACCGATCAGGACAAGAGCTGAATTACCGAAGTGAAAAGTTGCATTGTAGCTCATTTTTCTGTTCCCTCTGGGGGTAAAATACAAAGAAATTAGCAGTGTGGGCAGCGATGCTATCAAGTTTCAGTGCTTACACTGATCTCAAACTGGGAGTCTGGGCACGCAGCAAACGAGACACATTTCCCAGAAAACCTTATTACGTGCCTGACAGGCTTCCTCATTCCTGCATGACCACTGCCGGCACCCCCGCGGCGCACCGGAGTCGGCGCAGGGTCCCTGTGCTCCCCTCTCCCCACGGGCGGGCACAGCAAGTGTGGGTGCGCGCGAGGGGGGGGCGGCTAAGCGGCAACCGGCGCACAGAACCGCGCCCTCGGCCTCTGCAGAGAGCTCCTCGGGCCGCCCCGCAAGCGCCTTTTCTTTCTCCGACGAGGCAGCCTCAGCCGTTCCCACCCGCCGCACAGCCTCGATGACCTGGGTAGCGCCAACAGGGAAGCTCGCTTGGTTTCCACCGCGCGGTCTGCCGAGCTGCACCCCCTGCGGGCCGCGAGTTCGAGTCCGAGCAGCGCCAGGGGCCCGAGTGCTCCCTCGCCACTCACCTGCTTTATACGAAGAGCGCACCAGGGGGCCGCTCGCGGTGTAGTGAAATCCGAGCTCACCTCCTACTTTTTCCCAGTATTTAAACTTTTCAGGTGTAATATATTCTTCAACCTAGAAGAATCACTTCCGGTCAGGCTCCAGAATCCCCCACGTGATTCTGCTTCCGTGTAAGCGATGCGCTGACCCACTGCGCCCGGGCCGCCTCCGACTCTACGCAAAGTCGGCGCCCCGGAATCCCCAGGGGCCCTCGTCCCGCCAGACCCTCCCCGCCCCTCCGCGCCCCCTGACGCGACCAGACGCAAGCGCTGGGAGTAGGCAGGGGACGCAACGGCCTGGCACCGCAGGCATCCGCGGGACAGAGAGAATTGTCTGCATTTCCCTGCAGTGATTGACCCGCAGAGTCCACAGTCAGTCAGGCACCTCCGACTCCCGAGGACGAAGCTGTTTTATTCGCCTCAAATCCTCTGGCAGGCCGACTGCCACGCTGCCGGTATTTGACGCCAGCTTCTCTTCTCGGAACAGCCATCCTGCCTTCTCTTTCTGACTCCCGCTGCGGCCCGCACACAACTCAAACAAGCCGCGGGGTCCCCAGGGGCCCCTCAGCGCAGTTCCCGGCATGTCTACCCCTCCTCAGTCAGTGCACTTGGGCTACACAATGTCACAGGGGCCAGTGAGCAACGGGGTAGCTGCTCTATGTAGATCATAAAGTGGAGCCCGAGACTCACAAATACACGTGGAACGTAACACTACAAAGCCAGCAGTTTCTTATTTTTACCCGGGGACCATGAAGATATAATTCAAATAACCAAGAAACATTTGGCAGTGCAACATCTCTGTACCTCAGGCCAGGGATATAGCTCAGTGGCACAGCACCTGTCTAGCAAGCACAAGGTCCTGAGTTCAATTCCTGGTACCCCCACAGAAAAAAGATCTCCATACCTTAAGGTGGCGTTTTGTGGGCTGCATGTACTGACCCAAAGTCAGACAGTCCACATCTGCTTCACGAAGTGCTGCAGGAAAATAAGCAAAAGCTCTATTAGCAGGGGTAGATCTGAGTAGCACTTTCCCAAGGAGAGTTTCACGGGGGAGACACGCCCATCCGTAGTGCCGAAGAGGAAGAAGACTGTACTAGTCTTCCAGAGATACTGTCTGAGCTCCGCCAGGCGTACAGGGCCAGGGCCAGAGGTGCAGAAGGTGGTGGTGCAGCCGTCAACCTCAGCGTCAGATACTACAGAACAGACCCCAGAGCCAGGTGTGGCTGTGTGAGCAAGTGAGCATGCAGAGGGCGGGCGGTATTACTGGTTTTGATGAGTACATGGACCTTGTGTTAGATGATGGAGAAGAAATTCATTCTAAAACAAAGTCAAGAAGAAAACAACTGGGGCGGATCATGCTGAAAGGAGATATTACTCTGCTACAAAGTGTCTCCAACTAGAAATGATCAATGAATTCAGGTAGCAGCCACGTGAGGCCATGGCAATTATAATATGTAAAAAAAAGCCCTGGGGGCATTTGTAAAACCTTTGCTCATATTATTTTGACTACCCTTATGGTTTTACTGGAGGCCAATAAATGTAGTTGTTTTTATTAAAAAAAAAAAAAAAGGTGGTATTTCTGTGCCAGGGCCTAGCACAAGGCCTGGACACGCAGGAAGGGCCAACACAAGCGCGGGGGCTGACAGCTGCAGGGATCAGCGCCCCTGACACCAAGGCCCGGGGCTGAGGCACGAGTCAGTGCCAAGGGCAGGGGTCTGTTCAGCAGGAAGGTGGAGGCAGCAGCGTATGAAAAAGCCTGGGACGCTGTATCACAGGCCAAGGCTTCTGGGCTGGGCTCTTACTCAGGGGACAAGGTAGGCTCTGGGGATGGGATTCAGCTCCAGACATAGCAGAATCTTGCTAAAACCCACATCCATTGTAGTAAAGAGGAGCTTTTAATCAACCATTTGAACATACTACTTTTTGAACTGCTAATGACTCCAAGTAGGCCAAAGGCCCTCAAAAAAACTTTTCATATTTCAAAGTTTAAAAAGACTAAGAGAAAAAAAAGACTAAGAGGTCAAGCATGGTGGTGCACACCTGTAATCCCAACACTTGGGAGGCTGAGGCAGAAGGATCGCTGCAAGTTTGAGGCCAGCCTGGGCTACATAGCAAGACCCTGTCTCAAAAAAAAAAAAACCAAAATAAAATGGAAAGGCCAAGAATGACAAGCAAATGGGCTTATGGGAAGGAGGTTCAGTAAAGTCCAAAGCACTCCATGTTACACAACAATCTACACATAAATGCTCCTCAAAGGCCTAGATTGGTCTTAGTCATGTGAGCATTGTCAACGCCTGGTACCTGGCTGGCTCTCAAAACCTGTCCAATAAAAAAGACGAACGAGTCTACAGCTGTACCACCCAGTCTACAGCCGTACCACCCTGAACATGCCTCATCTGAGAAAGACGCACGAGCTCGGCATGGTGGCACGTGCCAGGAATCTCAGTAGGCTGAGGCTGAGGCAGGAGGACTGCAAATGCAAGCTCAGACTGGGCAGCTTAGCAATTTAGCAAGACCCTACATCAAAATAAAAACTTAAAAAACCTGAGGATGTACTTCAGTGTGAAGGCCTTGAGCTCAGTCCCCAGTACTATGAAACACAGAGAGAGAGAGCAGCCTGAGAGGGAGGGAGGGAGGGAGGGAGAGGTGGATGAAATAATTTGTCATTGGCTGAATGGGTGAGGAGCAAAATGGGATACAAACTTCAGCCAGGTACGGTGGATGTTGGAATTTCAGCTACTGAGGAGGCTGAGGCAGGAGGAGGCAAAGCTGGCAGCCAGGACAGGGGACATAGCTCGGTGGTAACATCTGCTGAGAGAGGCTGCAGTGGTGACCCCTGTGACCCTGGCACTGGGGAGACTGAACAGAGCAGGTTGGCAATTCTAGTCCCGCCTGGGCAACTCAGGAAGAATTCAGCTTGTCTCAGAATAAAACTTTAAAAAGGGCTGGGCAGAGTGCTGGCCTGGCCTGGATAATGTTTACTCTCCAGGGTTCCAAGCCCCCAAAAGGGACACACACTTCCCGTGTGAGCTTCACGCACATCACCCATGCAGTTGTAGGAAGGCATACCTGCCTCTCCTCTTTTTTTTTTCTGCCTCTCCTCTTCAATTTACAACCAGGAACCTTTTTTTGGTGCTGGAATTAAGCCCAGGGTCTCACGCGCCAGGCAAGCCGTGTCAAGCCGGGGCTCCCAGCACCGCGGCCCAGGGCCTTCCCAGTGCGCTCCGCGGGAGGCCGGCGCGGCGCGAACGCTTCACCCCTCAGCGCTTTACCTTGCATCGTCGCGTACACCTGCTCATCGCTCTCCCCCAGCCCCAGCATTATCGAAGTTTTCGAAATCACAGCCGGCCGGACCTCCTTTGCGTGTCTAAGCACGCGCAGAGACTGCGCGAAGTTGGCCCGCGGGTCGCGAACTTTCCTGGAAAACAGTGGGCTGGCGTCAGCGAGTGGCGAGTCCCAGCACGTCCCGGAGGGCCGGCGGAGCAGTCTGCGCGCCGCGGTTCTGGTCCTTACACAGCTCAGCGGCAGCACTTGTAACAAATTCCTGTTACTTTAGGAAAGAAATACGGCTGCTGTGGCCTTCCCAGCTCTGCCAATATTTAAGCTTTCTTCAGGGCAGAGAAAATTAGAAGTCATCTTAAATGAGAACTCTGAAGCTCGGATTTACTGACTCTCAGGGACAGTCGAAAAACTAGAGAAAAAGGGCAAAAGTAAGACAATCTCCATATTGAACAAAGAAAAACGAACCTGAAACCAGAGGCCTGAAACTAATGCTTCTTGCTTTCCTGAAGCCTCCGCTGCCCTCTGCTGGCGAGACGCCACACTGCACGGTTCTGGAATTTTCACTGAAAAGGATGACGCTTCTAAAGTGAAACCAGGCATTTGGCACCCACTGCTGGCCACACCAGGGCAGGGCCAGACTTCAACAAAGGCCAAACCACCCTGGCTTCCCAGAGCAGAAAGCCAAAAGGCCAGGAAGTTGTTGATGTTAAACCAGCTTCAGGTGAATTCTAATGCAGCTTTATTTTCTGTAATCAATTTGGTGTTGCTTTTTAAAATCAGAGACTAGAAGAAAAAAATGTAGAATTTTAAAATAACTGCAAAACCAACAGTATAAAAAGTTATTACTTTCTAAGCCAGGCATGGTGGTATATGCCTGTGCACTCAGGAGGCTGAGGCAGGAGGATCACCACAAGTTCGAGGCTAGCCTGGGCTACATGGTACATTCAAGGCCAGCCTGAAATACATAGTGAGACCCTGCCTCAAAATAAAGTTATCACTTTTTAAAATTATTTCTCTAGTTACATACATCCACTTACCTGTAAAAGTTTATCTTTCTTTCTTTCTTTTTTTTTGGGGGGGATCTTTTTGAAAAAGATCTTGCTATTCAGTTCAGGCTGGCTTTGAGCTCACTTTGTAGCCCAGGCTGGTCTTGAACTTGCAATGATCCTCCTGCCTCAGCCTCCCAAGTGCTGGGCTTACAGGTGTGTGCCACCATGTCTGGCCTGAGTTTATCTTCCTTTATAGCTGAGTAATACTCCATTATATAAAAATACCACATTTTTCTTATCCACTCCTCAGTTGATGGGCATTTGGGTTGTTTCCAAGATTTTGCTATGACAAATTGTGCTGCTATGAACATGGGTGCACATATATTGCTGTGGTATGTTTTTAATTCTTCTGGGAAAATACCTAGAAGGGGAACGGCTGGGTGAAGTAGGACCTCTAATCCTAATTCTCTGAGGAATCTCCAGACTGATTTCCACAGTGGTTGTACCAGTCTACACTGCCACCACCAGTGAAGAGGAGTTCCTTTTTCCCCACAGCCTCTCCAGCATTTGTTGCTGGTTGATTTCTTGATGGTAGCCATTCTTACTGGTGTGAGATGGAATCTCAGTGTTGTTTTCATTTGCATCTCTCGAATGACCAGTGATGTTGAACATTTTTTCAAACTCCTAAGTGAAATAAATCAGACCTGCATATGTAAGCAATGTATTGTCTCCCTAGTGTAAGAACCTGAAAGAGTAAATAAAACTAAAAGGAACAACTGATATTGTGAAAGGGAAAGAAACTGTTCAATAGGAAAGAACAACTGGGATGAGGGAAAGAAGAAAAAAAAAAGAAAGGATGGGAAATATACAAGCATTCTGAAGATAACAGTAAGTAATACAACAACCATTGTTGATTTTCTACCATCTTGTTTTGAAATTAAGTATCATTTTTATAGTTTTTGCGTTTTTTTGTCTTTGTTTTTGTTAGTTTTTTTGTTTTTTCCTTTAAAATAAAATTCTCAAAGGAAAAAAAAGTATTTCTCCACTCAATTTATGTTCTATAATGCTTATAATTTAGTAGAAATGCTTATTACTGTTTATTCATAACTTTTTATGTTTTATACACAGAATAATGTACAGAAGCTAATAAAATAACTGGTAAATACTTTTCTTTCTTTCTTTTTTTTCGTACTTTTCAGTATGCAGTTCAGGCTGGCCTTGAGCTCATTTTGTAGGCCAGGCTGGGCTCGAACTCACAACAATCCTCCTGCCTCAGCCTGCGGAGTGCAGGAATTACAGGTGTGCACACCATACCTGGCAACTTTTCTCAAGTTAAAGAAAATGAACAATATTAGTCTCACCTGAGATTTATAATAAATTTAATGTTTTAAAAATTTGAATATAGCCAGGCATGGTGGCGCATGCCTATAATCCCAGCAGTCTGTGGGCTGAGGCAGGAGGATCGTTTTGAGTTTGAGACCAGCCTGGGCTACAAAGTGAGCTCAAGGCCAGCTTCAACTGCAGAGAGAGACCCTGTCTGAAAAAGACAAAAAAAAAAAAAAAAAAAATCAAATATAGTCAATATGGGGAACAACAACCTTTATTCCTAATTACTACAATTACTAGGAAGACTAAAGAAATAGCGCCTGTTTTTTAAGGGAGATTTAAAATACATCTGAACTGTATCTATTTCTCTGCTGCACCCTTTGCTGCCCATACTGGTGCCACATACATTATGGGTACACAGGTGCATTCTATGAGACACAGTCCAGGAGGTGTAACGGAAACTAGGGTGAATGTTTACGTTACTGTAGTAAGTCACCGTTGACCGCCTCACAGTATTTTTCACTTTGAACAGTCCTTCTGAGGCCTTCTGCCTGTCTTCAGTCGCGTGGTTATAGCTGTCTCCACACCCCCAATGAATCAAAATCACTTTTCATGGTCATGTTGACTTTGGAAAGAGCCAGAAGTCACAGGATGCCAAATCCAGTGTGCAGGACAGACACACGAGCTCTCACGAGCCTGCCTTTCTGCTGGCGGACATGCCGCAGTGCTAGTCACTGTGCTTTTTAGCACACCAGCTGGACACTTAGGGGAGGGTTCCAGAAGTGCTTTGGGAAGTTGCGAGAAGGGTGGGATAGGTGTGTTCAAAGTGATGGGGGATATTTTAGGGAAGGATGAATGGCAGTGTCTTTCACTGTAAATATTTTTAAATGTAAACATTCGTTGTATATGTTGATCACCCCTAACTGCATGGGGTTTTTTGAATGTTGAGGCTAGAACCCAGAATCTTGCACATACTTGGCAAGTTTTCTACCACTGAGCTATACTCCCAACCCCCAAATGTATTTTATTTTATTTATTTAATTTTTTTTGTCTTTTTGAGGCAGGGTTTCGCTATGCAGTTCAGGCTGGCCTTGAGTATACTTTGTAGCCCAGGCTGGTCTCGAACTCACAACAATCTGCCTACCTTAGCCTCCTGAGTGCTGGGATTACAGGCATGCGTCACCATGCCCAGCTACAAATGTATTTTAAACTCCTTTGTAATTACAGCCAAAGCAATTGTTGTAGTATACTTTTTTTCCATTTGTAAACTGTTCTTTGAAAAAAAGAATATTCATTGGCATTTGCAATATAGTACTGTTTTGTTTTGTTTTTGAGACAGGATCTCACTGTGTAGTCCAGGCTGGGACATGAACTCACTATATAGCCCAGGCTAAGCTCAAACTTGAAGTGATCCTCCTGCCTCAGCCTCCAAAGGCTGAGATTATAGGTGTGCACCACCAGGCCAAGTGGGATGGTATTTTTAAAGGAGAGAAAAAAGATGTTCGTGGAAATACACAGTTAACAATATCACTCACTACCACCTGAGTGCATGCATTTCCTGTATAAATATAAACCCTGAGGGGGCAGGAACTGATAATCCTAGATGGAAATATGGGTGATATTTGTGTTGATTTTGTTGGCTATAATTTCTGATTTTCCTATAAGAGAGGAAAGAAGGAAGGAAGGGAGGGAAGGAGGAAGAGAGGAAAAGTGGAAAGAAACAAAGGAAGTAGAGAGGAAGAGGGAGGCAAGTTTACTCTGGAAAAGTCGGTTGCAGTTCGGTGCTGACGAGTGGGAAGACCTGGCAGAACGCAACCCCACTTCCCCGAGCTCACCTCTGCAATTCCGGGACTGTCTCCACGTTGTGTGCGTAAACGTCCAACCCTGACAGGGCGACCTTCTCTACTGCTTTAAGATCTCCTCGGAAATCGGGGGTGAGGCACTCCACAAGAATTTTTGGATTTCTAGAGGGAAAACCGAGAGGAGTATGGAACTGAGGAAAAGGACTGTCACCACTGCAGTGGAAACAAACGAACAGAACCCACCCAGTGTCAGGGACAATGCTGTGATCCTCACAGCTCTGCTGAGCAAAGCCTGGGTGTACACGTGTTCATATACGAACCACTACGCGAAAAATAAAAACATCCCATCACATGTGCACAATGGTTAAAACATTTGCGTGCAAGTAACCATGAGAAGAAAAACAATCTTTTTGTAATCAGAATAAAGTTTGAGATGACCTGTGTGTGTGTGTGTGTGTGTGTGTGTGTGTGTGTGTGTGTGTGCGACTGAGGATTAAACCTAGCAGTGCTCCACCACAGAGCTACAGCCCCGGGCCCCCGTTGTTTTTGGGACAGTCTCATTATGTATGTAAGACTGGCCTTGACTCATTATGTAGTCAAGATTGGCCTTGAACTTGGCAGTGATTCTCCTTCCTCAGCCTCCTGAGTGCTGTGCAGCCTTTTCTGTATACTTTATTATGAAACAAGATCTCACTACATTGCCCAGATGAGACTGGAATTTAAGAAACTTCTTTCTCAACCTCTCAAAGTGCTAGGATTATAGGTGTGTGCCATCATGCCTGGTTTAAAACTGTACAGATTTTCAAACCTAATTTGAGTGCTTAAACATGAAAATCAGTTGCACAGTAAAATCATTTAAAGGAAAACAATATGAAATATTAAAATTCTGATTAGAAAATAAATTGGGACATTTAAGAGAATGCAAATATTACCTGATTGCTTCAACTGATTTACTTTATAATTCATCAAATAGTGTTCTCTTCCTTTTCTCTAGGCAAATGTTTTTCTTTTTGAGCTACGGTCTCACTATGTAGCCCAGGCTGGCTTAAACTCATGGTGATCCTCCTGCCTCAGCCTCAGCAATGCTGGGATTACAGATGTGCACCATCATGGCTGACTCTAGGCAAATATTTCACAAGTGTTATGAGTTTTAAAAAAAGCTTTTCTGGGCTGCTGAATTAAGACTTGCTTAGAAATACGAGCTAAACATTAGCCTTCGTTATATTGTGGTTGTGTCTACTCACTCAAGGGCTACAGTGTCAACTAGGTCACAGAGCTGTTCTCTTCAATAATGACCAGAAATGACTCAGGGTTGACCAATTTTTTCACAAACCCAATGGCAAAGTATCTATAGAAAAGTATCCCCGAGAAAACAGAAAGACACAGACCCTCTTGAGAATGCAGGTACTGAAAGGGCACATTCTGTAACTCTGTTTGGGATCTGACCTAGTCTTGCACATGCTAGGCAAATGCTCTACACTGAGCTGAGCTATGGCCCCAGCCTTTTTATTTTTTTTTTATTTTGAGACAGGGTGTTGCTAAGGTGTCCAGGCTGGCCTGGAACTCATGATCCTCCTGCCTCAGCTTCCTGAAAACTGAGATTACCCCACCATACTGGCTTCACTGTTTTTTTAAAACTGCAAGTTGAGGCCCATTCGTGGCTTGTGAAAGAAAGTCAGTGGGAGCCGTGTGTGGTGGCACAGCCCTGTAATCCCAGCACTTGAGAGGCTTAGGCACGGGGACTGCTGCAAGTTCGAGGCTAGCCTGGGTTACACAGTGAGTTGAAGTCCAGCCTAGACTGCATAGTGAGACCCTGTCTCAAAAAGACAAGAAAATAAGTGTGTTGTAAACATATTTTATAAAATGAACTACAATAAATGGAAAATAGACAGTAATGTGCAATCACCGGAAGAATATTTACGAAGTATGCTAGATGCTATAGACTAGTACTGAGTTATAAGAAATGAGCATCTCTCTTTTATTTTGTTTTTGAGACAGAGTCTCATTATGCACTTTAGGCTGGCCTTGAACTCCCAGTGATCCCCCTGTCTCAGCCACCTGAGTTCTGAGATTACAGGCATGCACCACCATGCGTGGCTTGTGTATCCTTTTTTAAATGCTATTTTAAATGCACAGTATTAAAATATTAGTGAAAATGTGAATTATGGGTAAAATCTCCAGGGATATAAATATGAATGAAATCTATATCAAGAAACACATTTTTACAGTATTGGAGTTTATCTCATTCTAAGTACTTTAAAATGATGATTTATTAGAACCAGTGCTCAGAAGACCACAGTTTTAATAATTTTTAAGAAATCTTCCAGTTTCTGCCAGGCATGGTGGCACACACCTGTAATCCCAGCATTTGGTAGGCTGAGGCAGGAGGATCACTATGAGTTCAATGTAGTGAGACACTGTCTCAGGAAAGGAGAGGGAAGGGAAGGGGAAGGGAAGGGAGGAGAGGGCACGGAAGGGGAAGGGAGGGGAAGGAAAGGAGAACAGCACAGCACTCAGCTTAGACTAACACTCAAATAGGAAGCAAGGGAAGGGGTTCTGTGTACTAACGGCCCAAGGATATATGCATGCCACTGAACTCTTAATGCTTTCTGCAAATATTACGCAGGTACAAATATGCACAGATATGCTCTTTCTGGAGATTTTCCAGCACGTTTTCGGCAAGATGAAATCCCTCCCGGGGTTAATAATCACTGCTCTAAGGAGGAGGCCTTAAACTGCAATACAGGGGTCCAAAAGGCCCTTAGCACACCAACAAGCAAAACCAAGTACCTTTCCTTCAAATGTGCCACGGTCTTTGCGATGTGCTCGGCTCCCCCATCGGGTACATCTGGAAAGAAAACCCCCTGCTCAAGGTGACGTCACCACACAGGAAAGCCAGTGCGGGTAGAGGCCACGGCGACACTGACCATCTCGATCTACGGACGTCAGGACAATGTAGTCCAGGCCCCACTCCGCGATGGCCTCTGCGGTGTTGTAGGGCTCACTGGAGTCCAGGGGAGGGGGGTTTCTTGCAGTTTTCACCGAACAAAACCGGCAACCTCTTGTGCACGTGTCGCCCATCAACTAGAACAGAGATTCAAGTCAGACAGACAGACAGAGCGTCTCCGGAACACTGCAAAAGCGAGCTGCACAGGACAGAGACAGATTGGTTTCCTTCGTAAAAATATGAAATGCATAGAGTATATCCTTAAGGATTATAAAGATGCAGAACTAGAGAGAAAAGGAAATGACAGATCCACAATTAATAGTGGGGAGGGGAAAGGGGAAAGGGGTAAGCCCCAGGAGGGGGCACGCAGCCCAAATTTTAAAATTTAATTTAAAAATGGGGCCTAACACATGTTTGGGGGCAGATAGGGGACTTCGAGGATAGTGCTAACGTTCGGCTCTGAAACTGGAGGCGAGCATCAGGCACCTGTTGTACTGTGATTCTCCAGCATGTATAAAGACTGCCTCGCTCTATTCAGCAGCAGGGTTGGTGTGCGTTAGCCCGTGTGCGCAGTTCCCGCTGACTGGGGTTTAGAACGCGAACAGAACTCATCTTTGGGGTTTTCACTTACTATTTCTCTGCCCTCCCCAAGCAACAGATCAACGTGCAGACTCCTTAACTTCAGTGGCAAGCACAGCCCCTTGTTAAATAGGCAAGACAGAAACACAGACGAACTTATCAGGAAAAGTGTTTCCAAAAGAACAGAAGAGGCGGCTCCAGGCAGCACACAGTGAAAGGAGTGAAGCCGGAGGGGAGGGGCAGTAACAGACTGACTTCGGAGAAGGTGACACCCAAGAGGTCAGATTACTCCCTCACAATTCGCATAAACTCATTTGGAACAGATAAGGAAGGCAGGGGTTAATGCTGCACGTCTTTTAGGAGAAGGCAGAGCGACTCCATCTCCACCCTAAAGTGGGGCGAGCTGGCTTTACCATGATTGTGGCTGTGGCAGTGGCGTACTCGCCACCTCCCCAACATTCTCCAATATTGGGACATCGCGCCTCCTCACACACCTGTCAGTAGAAGGGATCAGAATAAAGTCAGGTTGAAAATACCAACCAACTGAACAATTATTAGACACTTTAAGCTGCCCACTGTTTACTGCTTGTTGTTTTCCTGTACTGGAGATTGAACTCCAGGACTTGTTCAACCTAGACAAGCACTTTACTACTGAGCTGCAAACCTAGCCCTTTTTAAAATTGTACAGTCTTCCTGACTTGTTCAGGTTGGCCTTAAACTCAGAATCTTCCTGACTCAGCCTCCAGAATAGCTTGGATTATAGGTATGTGCCACCATGTCCAGCACAATATATTTTATAGTCTCCCCAACAGGCATGTCCTTGATTCTAACACAGAATGAACAAGCTGGGCCTGGTGGTAGGTGCCTGTAGACTCAGCTACTTCAAAGGACGAAGTAGATTACTGGAGTCCAGGAGCTTGAGACCGGCCTGCACAACATAGAGGCTCCGACTTGAAACAAACAAGCCCAAACCAGTAGGCCCGGGGGTGCACACGCTCTCGGGACCCTTAGGCTGAGGATCATTAGTCTGAGGCCAGCCAGGTACAATGAGTGCAAGGACAGCCCGAGCCACACAGTGAAAGCATGTTTCAAAAATCTACAAAAACAACAAAGACCTCAAGCCAACAAAAAACCCCCTGCTTCTCAAGTTTCAGGGAACGTCCGGAGTTGTTAGGAGGTATAATCACTTTGATTTCTTCTGTAGAATTTTGTTGGGGTGTGTGTATGTGTGTTTGAGCATTCAACCACTAGGCCATATCCCCCAATCCTTTTAATTTTTTTGGTTTGAGACCGGGTTTTGCAAAGTTGCCCAGGATGGCCTCAAACCTGCAATCCTCTTGCCTCAGTCTCCCAATAGCTGGGGTTTTCCAACCCACTACATTTGGCTTGGAAAAACTATTTTCAACTCATTTTTGCGAGGGAGTGCTGGGGATGGAACCCAGGCCCTCGGTGAACTGTGTCCTTAGGCCCTAAATGTGTTTTTAATTACGGGGAATAATGCATCATTTAACGTCATTACTTACTTTCCTTGCTGTTATTTATATATTAATTTTGTTACAGAGAAACAAAGAAACAAAAACCAAATATGTAGAAACACACATGGGTTCAGACTAAACATCAGGCAGTTAACACTGAGAACTTACTGTATGGAGATTTAAATTCCGCAAGGTATTTTTCAGCTTATTGTAATTTTTCCCCATTGGAATCTCAGTCTTTAGCCACGGAGGCAGCCTTAACCTAAGGAAAGCCAAACATAACTGCCTTTAAAAGTAAGCTGACAAATAATCACACAGCTTTAAAAAGATTTTACTCTATTACCAACCCTACTTAAACATTTCTTCCGTAATCCCAGGTGAATCCCTACCTTTAGCCATAGGCGGGGAGCAGAGACCCAAATGTGTGTTTCTCAGAGCCCTTCAGGGAGCCCTGCTGACGGGGCTGGTGAGCCCCCCTGCTCACACCTACCTTTTGCAAAGGTAAAGTTGCCCCACTCTGGTAAAATAGAAAGTCTTTGAACATTTCATTCCCTATGAAAAACAGCACCAAAAGTACTCTATTAACTCAGATTGTCTTTCTTATGTGTTTTGTTTTTGAACCAGGGTCTCACTACGTAGCTCACGCTGGCCTTGAACTCATGACAATCCTCCTGGCTCAGGCTCCTGAGTGCTGGGATTACAGGTGTCCACCACCATACCCATTTTAATAGTTCAGATTAAAAAGAGATACCCACCAGGTTCTATTTGCTCTACATTATAAATTTTATGGGATTTTCTGTTTGTTTTTGAGACATGGTCTCAATATGTAGTTCAGGATGGTCTTGAACTATGTAGCCTTGGCTGGCCTTGATCCTCCTGCCTCAGCCTCCTGAGTGCTGAGATTACAGGTATATACCACGAAGCGCAGTTAATGGTCATTACTAAATGGAAAAAAATATCTACAATTCGAAGTGAAGATTATATAGCCTTAACTCCACTCAGCCGTGATCTGAAAATTGTAGAGTAGTCCTCAAGACTATTTTCCTCCTGCGTGAAATCCTCACCAGTTTTTTTTTTTGTACCAGGGATCAAACTCAGGACCTCGCACCTGCCAGGTAGGCACTTATGCCATTAGTTATATCCCCAGCTCCAAAATATGGAACGCTTCACGAATTCGTGTCATCCTTGTGCAGGGGCCATGCTAATCTTCTCTGTATCATTCCAATTTTAGTGTATGTGCTGCTGAAGCGAACACGTCATCACCATTTTTTAATACTTAGGCAACCTATCCACAGGTCACACATAAATTTAGAGAAGCAACAAGTCAGATTGTAGTATCCACTTATAATTTAAAAATTATCAAAATCTAATAGATTAATAGCAAGGTGACAACTTTCAGTCTCTTAAGAATCAGTGGCTGGGAGGAAAATGGGAAGCTGGTTGTTTTATGGTTAGGTTTTAGGAAAGATGAAGAAAACCTACCGAAGGTCACAAGAAAAAAATTCCGACTTTTACTTACCTGTTCTACATGGGTCTCTTATCACTTCTTTCTAATGACTTTTAGAAAGTCATTTTAGGCATTAGAACTTTTAGAAAGTTTAACCAATTTGAAATTAGCTGGGCATGATGGTGCAGGTGGTGGTACATGCCTGTAATCCCAGCACTCAGAGGCTGAGGTAGGAAGATCGCTGCTGAGTTCAAGCCTAGTCTGAGCTACAGAGTGAGTTCAAGGACAGCATGAACTGTGTAGTGAAACCTTGTCTCAAACAAAACAAAAACAAAAAATGTACTCCAAGGCTTGGTTATACCTGAAAATAATGCAGTAAAAGAATGGGACATTAAAATTGTCTCAAGTGCTGGGGATATAGCTCAGTGGAATAAGCGCTTGCCTAGCAAGTGCAGAGTCCTGAGTTCGATCCCCAGTACTGCCAAAAAAAAAAAAAATTGTCTCGAGAGATCGGCTTGTTAGCGGCGGAGACGCCCGGCAATCCCACGTTTCGCGCGTGTCGGGCGGGCCGCGCGGAGGGCCCCAAGCGCCGAGAGCGAGGAGGAAGATTTGCTTGGGTCCTAACGCCCTGAGAACACGGACAGCTCGATCCCTCCCGCCTCCCGAGCCGGCGCAGCTCTCCGGCGACTCCCGACAGAGATCG
>PVLD010016389.1:0-45142 GCA_004027595.1 Dinomys branickii | reverse complement strand
GTGGAGCAAGGGCAGGCAGGGATACCACTGCAGGGAAAGGCTGAGGGTTTGAACCTGGGTCCCAGGGCAGCCCCTTGGATTCTTCTCGATGCCAAGTTACTGGCGTGCATGAGAGAAAGACAAGCAGGGACAGTTGGAGAGAAAGACAGTCAGTTGGCAGCTGGACAGCAGACTAGTGGGAGTCTCACTGAGAGGCAGGGGCTGTGAACACAGACCCAGCTCACGCAGTCTGAGGCCGGGTTCAGGCTGAGCCACACGGGGTGGGAAACCCACACTGGCACCGTGTTCCCACTGTAGCAGATCTCTACAGCCGGCACCGTGCTGGGGGCAGAGTGCAACCTTAGTCTTCCAGCATCAACAGAGACACAGGCGGGCTTCAGCCCTGAGCCTTAGCCCTAGGCTAAGAGCCATGCATCAAAACAATAAAAAAATTTCCTTTTATTATTCTTTATTTGAGTGCATTATTGTTTCATGTTTTATCTATTTTTAAAATTTTTTAATTGTTTGTTTCTTTGCACTTCTCCTCCTTCTGTACATTCCCCCAAATGATTTAACTACATTAGTTTATGTTGGGAACCACTACAAAGTGGCTCTGAGCAGGACTTAATATTAACCAATTGGCTTTTCACATTTGCTTGTGAGCTGTCTGAGGCTTAGGCACCTTCTCTGCAGATGGGCAGCTGATTCATAGCAAATGAACCTCTGTGAGTCACTGGTCACTGCTGAGGCCTGTATTGGCCTCATGCTGTGACACCTCAAGGACAAGGGGACAGCAGCTGAGGACATTTGACTCCAACATCTACTAACTTCAAGGAGACTATGGCTGCAGGTATCTCGCCCCTGCTGTGAAGGCCTTCCTGGAGATTACACAGTCCTCCTAAATTAACATAATATTACTTGGAGGAGTCCTTGAAAGGATTCCCAAGTCCGGCCAAGATTCCTGCATTTTCTTCAGTATTCCCCCTACCTTATTTGTAAACCTTATAAATATGAGCAACCCAGAAAAGTCTTTGGCTAATTCAGAGAATATAGAAGCTGGAAGAGAATTAGTCCCTCCAGAAAGTGCTGAAATCACATTCCATCGTCTCATTTATTTACACCTTCCTGTCCGCTCACTTGGGAGATTGAGGGCCTGATCAGCCTGCAATAACTTAGGGGTATTTAACCCAGTTTTTGATAATTTACCCTTTTTTTATAAGCACATCTCTTTCTGACTTCTCTCCCTATTGGCTTTTTTCTTCAATACAGTTTACAGGGTAGAGGAATTCTCCCCTGTCCTTTTAGATCCCTCCTACTTTTTTCCATATCTCTAAATTATTTCTCTTGTATCTTATTCATTCTCAATTTTTTCTTTCCTATTCCCTCTTTCACTTTTCTCCTTTAACTTTTCCTCTGACATTTATATCGGTCATGTAATCTTTCCCTATCCCCAGCTCTGGCTACCAATTTTGTACTCAGTTTTCCTTGTTACCTCTTCTAAATGCATAGCACACCCTTACCATCACCAAGATCCTTTGTCCCCCTCCTCTTTCCTCCTTCCCACACCACAGAGCAGAGGACTTTAAAACAATTTTTAAAAAATTTATTTTCTCTCTTTTTCCCAGCTGGCATTACCTGATCCTCAAACCCACAAGGCTTAGATAACTAACCTTATAAAATTACTGTTGTTGTTTTACACCATTGCAGGACATGCAGTTATCACATGTAGTGCACACTAGTTGTGGGTCAAGACTTGGGTTGTTAGGATGCTTACACTATAACCATGGATTTCTTCTCCAGGCTGAAAGGAGATCAGAACAGTCTCATAGTGTGCTGTTTCTGAACCAGCCCTGATAGATACAGTGTAATGAACTAGCCTGTTACTGCTGTTGCTGATTTGATTGCATAGGATTAGTCCTGACTCAGTGGACAGTTTCATGCCAGTGAACCTGTCTGTGGAATCTACCATCACCCCCAGGGAGATAGACTGCAAGAACTCACACTGGATAGACCCAAGAACTCACACTGGATCAGACTATGCAAGAATACCTCCAACCCGACAGAAAAAATCCTGGGTATGTTAGCTTCAGGATTGTGGTGAAAGGACCAGAAGAGGTATTGGGGTATGAGCATTCAGACTCTCTGGGAAAAGTCCACTTGGAAATTACATATGCAGTGGATGGTGAAATGTGCCTAGTTCTCCCAGGTCTCAGACACAAACTGTGATGTCAGTTGATGGCAGATGGTTTGTTCCAGCAGCCCCTCACAGTTCAGGCAACATGTATGACCCAGAATCTGGTTGCATTGGTGGTGCAATCCCAGGCCAGTGGTCCTGCGACCCCAGGCAGTTCAGGATACAGGCAAAACCCAGACATGAACTGCAGGGTCAACAGGTTGTGGACCACCTGATTCTATGTCTCCAGTCAGTTCAGGACACACATAGGATCCAGACATGGGCTGCACCAACAGCGATCCCAGACTGCCTGTGTGTGCCACCACCTGGAGGGCAGGTTGCAAGTAAAGCCCAGAACCAAGCCGTGGTCTCAGAGGCTCGCGGGGCACTTGCACCCAAACCTTACTCAGTGCTAGGTACGTGCAAGGAGGGCCCACGCAGGAACCCAGGTGAGAGTTCCATACATTTTCAAAGAAAGTATTATCAGAATGTTTTTAGGATTCCCCCTGTCTTGGTTACTTTTCTCTCATTGCTGAGACAAAATACCCAACACCCAAAAGGAAGGAAGGAAAGGTTTATTTAGCTTACAGTTTGTGGAGGTTTTAGTCCATATTTGGCTGGTTCTGAGGCAGAGTGGCACATGGCAGAGGGCAAACTGTTCAGGGCAGCAGAGCACAGCAAAACCAACCAGAGCAAAAGGGAGGAATTGCTGCAAGCAGCCTCTTTCCTTCCCTTACATTGTAAATAGCCTACCCCCACCCAGGGGGCATGTAGCTCTCACACAGTCTCCATGCCCTCCTCTTCCACAGGCTCAGGATGTATACAAAGTAAGCACCCTGGCTTCCTGCTGAATCACTCAGCCAAACCTCTATACTCCCCAAGTTGACACAATGTATCAACGATAACATTCCACCCCTTGTCCACTTGGGAATCAGACACATTTCCTTAAACCAGTTTCCCACCCCTTGTCAACTTGGGAATCAGACACATTTCCTTAAACCAAGTTTTCAGATACAAAGACATGCTTATATTAGAACCATAACACCCCCTTAAAAGAATCAGTGTAATGTCTAGGAGTAGGCATGCAAAGACTGTTGAGATATACTTCAAAAAGCTCAATTAATTTAGTTTGGCTAGTTAAATTAATTACCTCTAAAAATTTCAAAACAAAAATGTGCATCTATCCATAAGATGGACTCTAATGGCAGGGTCAGTTTGATGTGGGAGGAAATCTTCTCCCACTTAGCTACTTTCTAGAGCCATTATGTTAGAATGGACCACTCACACCTGGACACACCTTGGCAGGTGTCAATACTAAACAGCAGCTGATGGTTTTATTATCTGGCAAGAAGCCATAGAGTTCAGGAAAACAGGCCCTTTAAGTCCCACAGTGGGGTGAGGGTGAGTGTCCCCTTTGCCTCGGAGACGCTTGCCCCAAAGGTAATGAGAGGCTCAGCCCTTGCTTCTTGCTCCCCATTGTCGCTGCCAGGGCCAACCAGCTTCTGGTCAGCCCCTGTATCACCCTCCTGGCCCTGCTGCTGCCCTTGACATGTGCGGTGCCACAGGGTGCAGTACTGCTAGCACGGCCCTGGCCTTCCTCCCTGGAGCCTGGGCACTGGGTAGCCACCATCAGCAGGTCTCCTGGCTGTCTGAGGCTTCTTGTGTCCCGTTTCCACACTGACTTGTTAGCCGCCACAGCTGTCTCCTCCTTTGCTTCTTGATCGAAGTTTCCTTCATGTCTCCGTAGCTCCTCATCCCCGTTCTTTTTTTTTTTTTTTAACTTTTTTTTTTGTACTGGGAATCGAACTCAGGACCTCAGGCTCGCCAAGCAAGTGCTTATGCCACTGAGCTACACCCCCGGCCCTCTCATTCCCGTTCTTGTTGCCCTGCCTGTGCCCGTCTAGCTTTAGTCTTTTGCCAGCTTCTCCCTGTGTGGCCTCCTCTATCCTTGTCTCAGGCCTTAGCCTTTTTGCGCCCCATTCTGTCTGGTGCCCCAGAGCACCCTGTAGCACTTTCAGTGCCTCTAAAGTTCAGTTTGGGTCTAGACAAATAAATTAATTTCTTTTACAATCTTGGGCTCAACTGGGAAATTCTACATGTAATGGGTCCTAGGAGAGGAGATGTGTTCCACTCTATTTTTGAGTGGCCCAATCTACCTGGACACTCCATCCATGTAGAAGCTGTAGAATATCTGAGTCTTTTGTTTTAAGAACAGCAAAATGGTGCAAAAAATAGACACATGGTGACCAAATAACTTCATGTATGAACCAAAATATTAAGCAATAAATACTGCCTCTTCATGGTCAAGCCATCCTTCAACTAGCATATGAGAATGTCAGTACTGATTAGTAGAGTCCTCAGACTCTTAAAGGGGAAAAATTAGGTATTTATGAAATAATCAAGGCTTGCCAAAATGTGGGAACTGAGATTTACTTATAAGACACAAATGTTTGCTCTTGCTTTAAGGTCTCAAAAATGTTATAATTGTGGAAAGGAGGGACATCTTCAAAAGGATTGTAAAAATAATAAACAGGATAAACAGATCAAATTAAAACAAAAATGGCCTACATGTGAAAAAAGATATCACTGGGTCAATTAGTGCCACTCCAAATTTAATACTAAGGAGAACCCTATTGCACAAAAATAAAGAAAGGTACAACTTCCTGCACTCCAGTAAAAACAGGAGATTTTGCCCTACTAGAAAGATAGATAATAACAGAACAGAAAGACTCAAACACTGGATGTCAAGGAAACGTTTGTGGAGGATGCAATTTATAAAAAGAAAAATGTATATTTGTTTGTTGATTTGGTGGAGCCCAGACCATTCCTTCTAAAAGCTCCTTGTAGCTGAAAGATTAAGGGGCTATGACTTTGGCCCAGGCCTCACCTCTCCTCTCAACCTCTCCAGGTGTGGTGGTGCACACCTATAACCCCAGCACTCAAGAGGCTGAGGTAGGAGGATCATCATGTGTTCAAGGCCAGCCTAGGCTATGTAGCAAGTCCATGGACAGCCTGAACTGCCTGTTGAGACTGTCTCAAAAACGAAACCTGTGAGTACTAAGCTTGAACTTTTCTGCATGACTAGCGGAGACATCTAGACTGATCAATGACAAAAAAGCTCAAAGCTGCTTCTTGGGATAGTTCAAATCTAATTTGTGACATTCATTATTTCTAGCTTTATGATGCAGTAAATATATTAAATATTGTTTCTCAAATATACAGACAGATCTTCAAAGGTACCAATGATTTTTCAAGGCCTATGCTTAAGTGATTGTTATGTGTATTATATATTTATGTTATAATATTTTAAAATGCTTAAACACTGTATGGTCCAAAACTGTCACACATAAAATAAATCTGTGAACAGATACATTCTTCTTAGATAACACTCTGTTGAAAGATGACAAAATTGGGTAAAAGTTTTTTCATGCCATTTATTGTAATGATGTCATCATGATTGTTGTGATAATGTGCTAGAGTACTCATTTCTGGCATCTGACTTGGACCCACCACAGAACTGTGGACATGAGAGGAATTTCACTACTTTCATTTTCCTGTGTCTGATTGGTTATCCTCTTTGTATTTGGCTGGGTTGGGCTTCTTCTCTGTTCTGTTTTATTTTTCTTTTTGCATGTTTGTTTGTTCTTTCTGTATGTGTGGTTATTTGCTTTCTGTTTTTTTCCTCTTTTCTTTTTTCCTTCTTTCACAATTTGTCTCTAAGCTTTCTCTTTTTTATTCTATTTATCCTCATCCTCTCTTTTGTCAACTATCTTGCTTGATTTTATGGTGCAGTCATGTGAGTAAACATTGTCTATTCTCTTTCTAGTTCACTTCAAAATTCCTAGGCTTTCTCTTCCAAACTTTCCCTCCTGTGTCCTACTATTACCCACAACATGGATGGTGTTTGGCCTCCAACCTTGTTTTTTCCATCCTCCTCTTATCCCTCAACATCCACCACACTTACAAGAGGGCGAAATCACTCTAATAAGTAGAAAATAATTACATAAAGTTCCTGGTAAAAGTTAGATTATACTGTATAAGTGTAGAACTTGCTCAAATGGCTAAAAGTATTAGGCTAATAGTTACTGCAATTCATCAGTAGCCAGGCTGTGCCTCAGTCTATTTTTATTGCTATCTGTACTACTTTAACCAGGATGTCAAACCTGTTATAGTCAGTTTTTCTCCCCTATAGCATAACACTGTGATTGTAAGGGGTCATAATCATCATTGTAGTCCAATACCAAAGGAATGGGCCCTGAGTCAAATAGGTAGCAATTTCACATTCTTAATATGTTGGGAAGGTAGGTTTTGGGGATACATAAAGACCATAACCACCTACATCTAGAAGACATCTTAAGGAGCAGAGTTCCTAGGGAAGACTCAAGACCAGGGATAAAGCTATCTAACATAAGAAATGTACAAGCATCAACATAGAAAAAAAGTAAAATAAAAATTACAAAATAGAAAATGACAAGACAAAGAAGTACAATGCAACCCCAAATGCCAAGCCCACCCAGCACAAGTCCAGAGCACAAAGAGGTAGAGAAAATCAGAAGTCAACCATTGGAACTTTCCAAAATGATAGCAGCAGAAATGAAAAAACAAATGGAAGAGGCTATAGAAAAAATAACCTCTAAGGTGTGAAAAGAAATGGCAATCAAAATGACATTAAAGCAGACACAGATAAAAAAAATAGATGAGCTCAGGAAAATGATGGAAACCATGAATGCCCAACATAGACAATAAAATGGAATCAATGAAACAGATCCAAACAGAAATCCAACATATTAAAAACTCCATTGAAAGTATATGCAACAGATTGAATAAAGGCAAAGATAGAATATCAGCTCTGGAAGACAGAATTGTGACTAACAACCAGGAAAGGAAAAATAGTTTAAAAATAGTAGGAGACCGCAAAAAATGAATCCAACTGCTACAAGATGAAGCAAAGAAGAACAACATAAGATTGACTGGAGTCAGTGAGAAAGCTGGAGACAACACAAAAGCTATGAAAATCCTCTTTTAGAAATAATGGCAGAAAACATCCCAAACATGGATAAAAATTTTGATATACAAATACAAATAAATGCAAAGGAATTTAAATTATCCCATATATATTATCAGATCATAGTGCAATGAAATTGGAAATCAATGGCAAAAGAAACCACAAAAAATTCATAAACACATGGAAATTAAATAGCACTCTTGAACAACCAATAGGTCACAGATGAAATTAAGGAAGAAATTAGACAATTTCACAATTAAATAATAATGACAGTACAACATACTAGAACTTATGGGACACAAGGAAAGCATTCCTAAGAGGGAGATTTATAGCAGTGAATACCCATATCAGGAAAACAGAGCAAACATAAATAGACAACTTAATGGTCAACCCCGAATTTACAGGAAAAGAAGGCAAGCCAAAAGCTCATGTGAGAGAGGAAATTATAAAAAGTGGAAATTAATGCTTTAGAAACTAAGAAGACAGAGAAGAAATTAATGCATTGGAGACTAAGAAAACAAAATACAAATAACCAAGGAATCAAAGAGTTGGTTCTTTGAAAGATTAAATAAAACTGACAACCTTATCAAAAAAAGAAAGAAAAAACTCAAATCCATGCAGTTAAGAATGAAAAGAGTAAAATCAGGATCTCCAGGACAGTGGTGCCCGGAGAGGAGTGTAGGTCTCTGCTCTGTGCTTCCTCCATTGTCACTAGGACAGCAGGGCCTGTGAGAGGTGTGTAAGTCTACACTCTGAGCTTCCTCCATTGCCCTGGGAAGGCAGTGTCTGCAAGAGGAGTGTAAGGATGCACACCTTTGGTGGGTGGACCAACCAGAACCCCAAGACCCAAGACCCAGGACAACAGCTGGGCCCTGGGCACACAGAGGCACAAACACCTTTGGAAGGTGAAGTAATCAGTAAGACCAGCAATGTCTCAACTCTCTTTTGACAAAAGTCCTCCTCAGGCTTCACCCTGACCCCAAAATGTCTCATCTCACCTTGTCTCCAGGAAGACTGCTGCTTCTGCTTCTTGATGGCTGCCAGGTGCTCCTATGGGTAATATAAGAAAATGAAAAGGCACAGGGGTGGCCAGGTCCTCCCATACAGGGGCCTGGCCTCAGCAACTCCATTACCTGAATCTCTTGATGCTTAGTCAGGGGTGGCCAGGTCCTCCCATACAAGGGCCTGGCCTCAGCAACTCCATTACCTGAGTCTCTTGATGCTTAGAAAACTGATGGGAACCAAAAAGTGACCAACACAGGAAAGAAATGGAATCCATGAAACATATCCAAACAGAAATCCAAGAGATTAATACCTCCATTGAAAGAATATGCAACAGATTGAACAAATGGGAGGATAGAATTTCAGATCTTGAAGACATAATTGTAGCTAGTGATCATGAAAAGAAAGAGATCTTAAAAATAGCAGGAGACCATGAAAAATCAATCTATCAGCTATGAGATGAGGCAAAGAAGAATAACATAAGGTTGATTTAGGTCAATGAAAAAGCTAGAGACAGCACAAATGCCATAAAAAAGTCTTCACAGACATAATAGCAAAAAACTTCCCAAACATGGATAAAGAATTTGACATACTAATAAATGAAGCATATAGAACTTCAAACAACCATGACCAAAGTAAAACTACGTTGAGATATAATAATCAAGGTTCCAGTTCAGTTAGTAACTCAATCCTGAAGCTACTCACTGGACTGTAAGGTTGGTGTCTACACAGAGGCAGAAGAGAAGCAGTTGCCGAAAGCCAGGTGTCAGAGCCCAGATGAGACAACAATGGTGTCAATCCTGCAGGAAGAAAGGGAGGTCCTGTGTGGAGTCTCAGAGTGTGAGCAGGTAAGGATATTTATTGGCAGGGGTATCAACCAAAGCAAGTACAGAGAACAATAAGAAAAGCATGTCCCCTGGCATCAGGTTTTGGATCATGTGGAATGAAGAGGTGTTTCTCATGAAGAGGTCCCTCAACTTAAGAGAAGCAGTGGATGTTAAAGATTGGGCAAGAAATAACATTACAGAATACAGTAAAAATAATGGGAAAACAGAAAACTAAAATGGGAAAAGAGAAAGCTGTCATAAACTTTCTGAAATTTGGGTGATATATATAGGTGCAATTGTATATAATAATTATCTTATTCTGTCTATGTAAAATAATTGAAGCAGTAATTTCTTGATAGTAATAACTACACTCAAGTCCTATTTGGCTTCTAAATACCAGTTCTGCCAAAAGGGAACCAAGGTCCTTGGAGAAATGGCTGGTCTCAAAGTTGGGCATGTATGTGCCAGGTGAGCCTGAGACAATCTCTTCATGGCATCAGAAGGAAGGTGGTCAAGAAATGAAGGATGTGGCCAGCAAAACACAGAAACCAACAAAAATGAACCTCACTGGCCAAAGTATAATAAGACATTTGAGTATGATAGTGATTAATACTAATAATTACAAATCAAAGAACCCCTCAATATATAGCAATATAAATAAATATGTGAATGAATTAAAAAGTTTGGCAAGGAATGGATTCAAGGTATCTCCACACAAAATATGTCTTTGTTCAAAAAGGAAAATAATACATTTTCCATATAGAAGCCTGAGATGTACCACCTGAATTGAATTGTCAAAATTAATATCATTAATGGAACAAATTGAAATACTGCATAACCTGCTAAGATACAGTCAGAATTCAGTGGGTCAAGGACATAGCTCAGCAGGCAAAAGCACCTGCCTGACAAGCATGAGTTTGATTCCTGGTACAAAAAAAAAGTAAGAATTCAGTGTTACTTCTGTAACTGTATTGCCCAAAACATGTAATTTCAGTTTCGTAATGAAGAAATATTAGGCAAAACCAATTTGAGGGACATTTTACAAAAGAACTGGCCTGGAATCTTCAAAAAGATCAACATGAACATTTTTTAAAACTTAAAAACTGTTCCAGTCTGAAGAAATTTACAAAGTACATGATAGGGAGATGTGATTTTCTATTACAGCCTCTTGATATGAATAACATTACTGTGGAAGTTACCAAAATTTGAGTAGTGTTGAAGAGTACATAAGAGGACTATCTTAAGGTTAAATCCCCAATTTTAAAGGTTATGGTGTGGTGTAGGGGAATATCCCCGAGTTTTGCATGAGCTGAATTAATGCACAATAAAGATTTTAGAGGTAATGGCATAAAAGACAAGCAACCTGCTCTCACTTGGATCAGGGACTGAGTATTCTCTGTACTGGTCGTACAACATTTCTGTTTGTGATTATTTTTGGAAAGATTTATAAAGTTTTAAAATAATCATATTGGAGAAAATAATTTTAAAAATTATATTGGGGAAAAAACAATGTTGTTTCAAATTCCAAAAACAAATAAAATGTAAAGGAAAATTGCAAACTGAGAAAAAGTATTTCCAACTTTTATAACCAAAACCTAGCTTTATTCGGAGAAGCAGGGTTTCCGGCTTGGTGTGCTGTGTCAGACCACCAGGTGCTCCTTCAGAACACAAGCACTTACCCCTCCATCTCCCTGGGTGTTGACAGTGGTCATTCACAGCCAAGCCATTCTTGAGTTGTCCACAGCCAGTGAGAGTCATCTTGCCCAAGTTGACAACTCCTTCCTAGGGGCATTTTATAACCTCAGTGGTCAATAAATAATACAAACACCTGCACTCCCTTGACTTTAAGTGGCCAGACTCTGACAGTCTGTAGGATTACCAAATTAGATGGAGGTAAATTTATTGCATCTACATCTCAGTTTAAGTCTTCGTTCTATCCAGTATAACTTCCTTCACTTCCCTACCTCTGCTGACCTAAGAATTCTCCCCAGTAAATTTCTTGCATGCAAATAGCCATGGTAGAGTCTGTTTCCCCAGGAACTCATCATAAGACATCAGGAAAAATGTACCCAACCAAAATATGTTTCCAAACAAACAAAAAAACCCACAAAAAAAAAAACCCCAAAATATGTTTCCAGCCTCCACTGCACATGAGAGTTGCACTAATACCATTCTGATCAATGAGTTTCTGGATGCAACTTCTAGGAAAGGTCTTTTAAAATGAGACAAATCAGTGCATTCATATCCCCTTAATATCTCTCTTCTTGCTGCCTAGAATATAAATATAGAGACATAGCAGACACCTTGGGTCCATGGAAATAAAATCCACTTTCTGTTGCAGCTATATTTTCCACAGATAGACAGGACACTAAAGTTTTTTTTTTTCCAGGAAACGACTTTATCGTGTCAGCACGGACTCAGAACTGATTCATATCCAAAGGCTGAGTACTGAATGTAGCATAGTTGCATCCTTTTATACAATTTTTGTGTCTTTGTCTCTCTTATATGGGCCTACACTGAAATTTTACAGTCTGGTTGGAATACATTAACATCCTACAGTTTCGTTGGATATGATTTATGTTACAGAGTAACATCAGAACTACATATCCATACACAGAGGCTGATGTTACTACATTGTAAAACCTTCTGACCCACATGGTAGGGGCCCTACCACACTATGAATGGTAGAACTGAAAGTCAAAACTAACCAGGAACTGCTGTATAGCCCTTTATGGCCTCTCTGACCATTCAGTGTCAGAGAGATATAAATTAAGCCCAATTCATTTCAATCACTAAGCCGTGAAGTCCTCTGAGATGAAGGTATTTCTAGCAGATACTGAATCCAACAATCTGGCATTTTTCCACATAAGTTCTTGTCACCCTTTCCTCCAGTGACACAAAAAGGACTAAGTAGAGAGATTCTGTTGGATCTTTTGAGTCATTTTTGGTTCCTTCTGGTTTTCAGCTCCACCATTCATAGTGTGGTAGAGCCCCTACCATATGGGTCAGAAGTTTTTACTATGTAGCAATATCAACTTCTATTCTTTGCATAGAACTCTAGGTGACTTCTTATTACAGAAGACCCTGCTTTTGACTTTTCAGCATCCTTGGAACCAATAACGGAATCGCAACTCATATTGAAGAGTGACTTCATTGCCTTTTCTTTTCTTTAATTGACTTTCATACCAAATAAGCTTGCATTATCTGTGCAGTGATCTCCTATAATATACAAAAAGAGTAACATCTTCTTTGGAAAAGACTATGATATATTCTGAGATACTTGGCAATTTCTGCTGTTCATTACCTTGTCTATAGAATTGCATGTGTTCTTTGCCAGAAATAACTTTTTATTATACTGCTATGTTGCAGTGTAATCTTTTTAAGTTGGTTTATATGTCAATTAAGGATCCAGATTTAAATCCCAATCATGTGTGCAGATAATAATGCCATAGGTATACTGAAGTGGTAATTACATAACTGATGACATCTGTGCATAGCATTGTTTTTGTGTGTACAATGACAGCTATGTCATAATTTTTCCTATGCCTGGTAGATAACTTTTTCCACACTGTACCCCATTTGCAGAGGTATCAAGAAGAGAGAAAAGCACATCTCAGAAAGGATGGAATATGTACTTTTAAATTATGTACAACACATTATGCCATCATTCTCCAACTTCCTTTCTCTCTTAATATGATATGACATTATGGTTTGTGTCTAGATGTCCCCCCAGATTCTCATGTGGTCACAGGTGGGGCTTTTTTCAGAGGTGGCTGTATCTAGAGTGTGTGATGCTGGAATTGACTTATGAAGTAATGCTAGGATCAAGGCCAGTAGGGTGTGAGTGCTACCCACCCTAAGTAGCCTTGATAAGATATAAGAGATAGAAAGAGCTGTGGTCATCCCATGCCTGTTTTGCTATGTTCTGCCATCATGAACTGTTTCTCCTCTGCAATGCCTGTCTGCCATGCCCCTCTGCCTTGGAGCCAGTTGATTATAGACTGAAACCTCTATGAATTGTGAGTGAAATAATCTTTTCTACCTTAACTTTGGGTATTCGGGATTTTGTCTTAGAAGCAAGAGAGAAGTAACTAAGACAGATTGTCATCTTTTAATCGGTATACATAGATTTGCACATTCTTCCTAAAACAATATTTTATAAAATGAATATATTATGCAAATATGAGATATTTCTTTCATTGTTTTAATAATTATCACTAAAGTGACTTTCCTTGTAAAATGCTGTAGAAAATATCTAGAATTGACACTATTGGTTTCAATGGTATATGTGTTTTTGCATAAAATGATGCTGACAATTGCTCAAAAAATATACTATATAAATTTATTCTGTAGCAATTTAAGAAAGTATATGCTGCTTGATATGCTCACCCTATACCATTATTATACTCTTGAAAATGTTTACCACGTTTATAAGTAGAAGGTACTACCATTTTTCCTCTTTTTTTATTTTCAAGTTTGTTGGCCATTTGTGTTTCATCTCAGCTGCCTGATCATTATTTTCACTCATTTTATTATATTGGCAGCATCTCCATCTTTAATGTGTATCATATCATGTTCATAATTTTGCAGATTAAATTGAGCTGTTTATTTTTTGTAATATTAAGCTTTTTATCTCCTGTATTGTAAATATATAAACATTTCTTAATATTTTTCATAATATTATTCATTTCAAAATTTTAAAATTTATGTAACTAAATCTGTCAGTAATTTTGTCATGACATATAGTTATTCAGCTTTCATATGTCCTTTTCATTCCAAAATCATAGAAATGTGCATTTCCTAATAAGTAACTTTTTTTTTTTTTGGTACTGGGAATCAAATTCAGGACCTTGTGCTTGCCATGCAGGTGCTTGTAGTGCTGAGCTATATCCTCAGCCCTAATAAGTAACTTTAAGACTAAAATATTTAGTCCTATTTAGGCAGTATCTTATGGGCTTTTTACATTATTAAGTGGTCTAATTTTCACTTATTTATAATATTCAACTATTTTAACTTCTACTTGACTCTAATACAAAGGAGATTTAGAAGAAAATTTTAAAACTTCTAAGTGTATAGATTACATTTCAAAATATATTTAGTTAATTTTTATTTTTCTTTCAAGTATTCAGAAAATGTAGCTTGGTATATTTTTACTTCATAGAAATCACTGAGATTTTTACATAACTAACAAATACATGATCAAATTTCATAAATATTTCATTGCAATTTTAATAAATATTTTATCTAGTAAACACAAAGAGAGAGAAAGATTATTGATTTCATTGTTTTAAACTCCCTAAACTTCTACTTTGTGTTGTCTACTTGTTAGTTCAAATTCTGACAGAACCTCGCCCTATCATTGTGGTTTTGTCAGTTTCTTCTTTTTCTAAACATGTGGCTTTAAATAAATTGCTGTTTCTTGGTGGGGTGATTTGGGAGAACTGTTATGCAATAATGATTTTTGAGCAAGGTTCTTTTTTTTTTTTTTTTTTTTTTTTTTTTTTTTTTTTTTTTTTTTTTTTTTTTTGGTGGTACTGGGGATTGAACTCAGGACCCTGTGCTTACTAGGCAGGCACTTATTCCACTGAGCTATATTCCCAGCTCCGAGCAAGGTCTTAATAAATAGGTAGATCAAATGAGAAGAGAAGGGAAGAGTAGAGGAGAGAGGAGAGGAGAGGAGCATCCACAACTGATAGGACAACTTGGGCAAAGCCAGTGCATCTTTCCTTTCTTGTAACTGACCCTGAGTTTTGAAGTAGGAACACCCTGGTGTTGGTTTGGGAGTTATTTTGCAAGGGGAAACAATATAATAAAGGACACATATTTTATAGATTATTTATAATAGTCACTCAAAGAATGATATGCAAAAGAGTGTAGGAAATCTGTCCACACGCTAAGACCAAGGAAACTAGCTGAGGGCCTGGATCCAACGGAAATGCCCTACACGAGTCCAGCTGAAGACCTAGGGCTCATAGCAGTGCTTCCCACGAATTCAGCTGGAGCCCAGAGCCCATGACACTATCTCACGCAGGCCTGTTTCACAGATCTGCATTGAGAAGGCCCAAAGGTCAATGGCAGAATCTACAAAGTCTGTGCCCGAGGATGAAGGATCTGTGCTAACAAGCTGAGGGATTTACACTAGAGCCAGGAAGCGATGTTCAAAGTAAGAAACTTTCAGGAGCTCCCCTGAAAGGTACCATGGCCATCCTCAACAATGAGGTCCCGAGCTCCTCAGATGATGAGGATGGCCGAGTTCCCATCAGGAAAGCAAATGCTACAAGCTTCTCCAGGACACTGGCAGTGCACCATCTTCCCCTCCAGAGCCGGAAAGCAATGATCAGAGCGAGGACCAGAGCTCCCCCAAAGTGAACTGAAGCTATTTTCAGTGCCATCAAGGTCCTGAGCTCCTTGAAGAATGAAAACAGCCAGGTTCATCAGTAAATCCAACATGGCAAGCTCCTCCAAAAGGACCAACAGTTCCTTACAGCTTCTACCAGCTCCCAACAGACTTCCTCAGTTCCCAACAGCCTCACATCTTCTCCAGTTCTGTCTCTTATGCTGCTGGCAACAATCCTCAGCTGGGCCTACCACACCCAGCTTCATGCTTACTTAGTTCCACTGGGGGTTACAAGTTAACCACCAGTTATCAATTCAATACAACAATCACAAAAGTAAATATTAAATAGAATATCTTTTATAGTAGAGTCAATCAGCAATAAATAGCAGCTTCATAAATACACAAGTGTACCAAGCCCGTATCACCTTTCGTTTTTGAAGAAAATGTCATAGATATGATGCTGATAAATGGAATGCAAAGCTGTGAAAATTGGAGCTACAGATGTGATGCCAGTACACAGAGCCACTGGTGTGGAGCACAAGCATGTGGTGGCCACAAGCATATGAATTCAATGCATGAGAAGTGAAGCACTGGTTATTTCTGTTATAATTCTGATTCAGTGTTGCATGGGTATGGAGGCACAACTGTTGCCACATTTGTCTGGGAGGTAATGTGTGGATCTGTTAGGATAATCATAGTCTATCCTTATCCACAGGTTAGTTTTGTGTCATTGTAGTTTAAGCAGAACCTGAAAATATTGCATAGAATATTCCAGAAATATAATATGTCAATGTTTAAACTATGTGCCAGTCTTAGTAGCAGGATAAAATGTCCTGCCTCTCATCACTTGAAATTATATTACAGAGCTACTGTGATAAAATCAGCATGGTACTGACAGAAAAACAGACCTGAAGATCAGTGGAACAGATTAGAATATGCAGATACAGCTACAGACACACCCTATCTTTGACAAAGGGGGCAAACATGTTCACTGGAAGAAAGATAGGCCTCTTTAATAAATGGTGCCAGAAAAACTGGCTCTCCACATGCCAAAGACTAAAACTTGACCCATGTCTTTCACCATGCACTAAAGTCAAAATGGATCAAAGATCTAAATATTAAAACAGAAACACTAAATGTATTGGAAGAGAAATTAAATAAAAATCTTGAAGACATAGGGGTAGGCAGAGAGTTCATGAACAAAAAGCAAACTGCCCGGGAAATACTTCAAAGAATCAACAACTGGGATCTCATGTTATTGAAAAGTTTTTGCACATCAAAATAAATCACCAATAGAATAGAAAGAAAACCACGAATTGGGAAAAATTTTAGCCAACTGCCCCTCAGACAAAGGACTAGGATATATAAAGAATTAGAAAAAATCCGTTAATGCTTAAAATTTTTTATGTTCTGACCAAGTTTGCATGCTTATATCTGGCAATCTGAGCAACTGATTTGAAGGAAACAATATGCAATGGAACTACCATGATGAATTCCTACCATCTTGTCTACTGAAACTCTGTATTATCTCTAATGTTTCATCTAATAATTATTTTCTTATTCTCTTTAATGGTTTGAACAATCTTCCTTTCTTACATCTGGTAATCTGAGCAATGTAGTTGAAGATAAAAAAGTGTAATATAACAGCCACTGTTAATTTGTATTATTTTGTGTTGAAATCCTGTATCACTTTAAATGTTTTTGCTTTGGTTTGTTTAAGTTTGCGATGCTGGTCTGCTGCTATTGCTCTTTTTAAAAATTTTTTTCTCATTTACTATTCTCTTTAAAATAAAAATTTAAAAAATCTCCTACTTTTCTGCTCCATCATGCATCTCACTTCGTTGGTCGTGTAGCTATCATGCGATGTCACCTCACCACAAGAAGCTGAATTCAGTAGAACATGAGAGATTCAGAGGACACCACATTCAAATGAAACTGGTTACACATATTGTGGTATAACTACATTTTGGTATTAAGTGTGGTGATTTGTCTTTACCTGCACACAATTTATCAATTAAATTTTATCACAGATAAGTATGAAAGGAAAAGAAGCATGAGGTTTAGTATTACCCACCATCGAAGACATACAGTGGGGACCTTGAAACATGTACTTCTCAGATAAAGGAGTACTCTTTATTTTTCATGAACACAGGTACACCACTCTTATCAGACTACCTAGAATGCAGAAAACAAGAAAAGGAATAGGAATAAGTTGTCCGAGCAGAAACACACGGCTCACCAACTTGTGTAAAGATAAGTAGGATCTGCATTGCCCAAAAGGCAACTCTTCCTCTGTCAGGTCAGAATTACCATGATTCTAGAAAATCTTCTACTTACTGTACCTCAGGGCAAAACCCTGGCTTCACATGGTCTGTCACTACTGCTCCTGTTCCCCTTTCCCCCCTGCTTTGATGGCAGGAGTGAAACTGTCTCATTCCACTCTATCTCCCCCTGGGAGCTTCTCAACCTGTGCAGAAGCTGTGCACTCTGTGGAGAGAGAGTTTCCAGGGAGCCTTTGTTACAGGCTCAACAAGAGCCTGTCATCCCTAAATTTTCTGTGAATTCCCCAGGATTCCCAACTTGTTTTCAAGTTTGTTGGGGGAGGCCCAGGGAAGTGCCTTGGTCGAAGTGCACAGCACTGATCAAAGACTTTGCACTGTTTGAAGACCTCCCTTTCTTGGCCCTCTCAAGCTAGCCGCATTCTATGAAGCATCCCATGTGGGGTGGGACATGGACAGTGGAAGTGCAATGGCGATTTGAAGTAATTTCGGAAGAAACATCCCTCTTGATCGCTGGCATGGAGGTAAAGAAATGGAGATATCATGGTTGAGAAGCAACCTGGAAGCTTTGCCCATTCAGCATCACAAGAGAGCTGCTTAGTTTTTTAAATTAAGGTGGATTCTGGTCCTCAGGAAACAACTGGGTGTGACATGGAGGGCAATTGGAATTCATTAGCATGTTGTAGGTTTAGCATGGATGAGGCTAAATGTCATACAAAAAGAACACAGCCTCCGTTCCATGTGAGTAATTTCATGGTTTATTGACACAAATTATTGGCCTTTTAAAATTCTAGTCTCAGTCTTAAACTCTACTTCTTTCCGGAGATGAGAAGCTACAGTTCCCTAACTACTTGATTTAATGTATTTTCACTTTAAAGTTTTGAAAGGACTTAGAAATTTTCATGTCAGAATTCCTGGACTATGATACATAATGTAACACATATGTTGTGTTTGTTCTTATAGGTACTTTGGGGGTTGTGGTTAACTTTCTCTAAAGCAGAAACATTCCGGTGACAGGAAATGAGAAATAACTGCAAATGTCTCAGGAGAGCCAGGAAGCAGAGTAGGGAAAGAACACAGAGGAAGGGACCACAGACCACAAGTGGTTCACCGAAACCACACATTCACCGTGACTAAAGTGGACACCCCCAGAGGTGTGTTTTGCTAATATCCTACCCAGCCCTTGAGGAGAGCTTTTTGACTATCAAGAGTAGCACATGGCTCCAACTAACAATTTCCTTCTAGTGATGTTTATATTTTAAGATATGCAAGGAGGCCACTGTATGGTACGTGGCCGGACCCTGTCCAGTCCTTAGGAGTCCCTGCCTCGTCCCCAGGAGGGGATTGTGAGCCTTAATTTCCGCAATCACTCGCACCCTCCTGCTTGGAAATATGCTTATGTTCAGAACTGAGGTTTTCTTTCTAACCCTTAATGCAGTAGCTTACCTGTCGGAAGCTGTTGACATGTTTGCTTTTATTTCATCCTGACTCTTTTGCAGAGTATATCTATCATTTAAGTCCAGTTTCTACATTTATTCTGTATAAAATCTTGTGGTATATATTCATTTTTTGAGGCTGAAAATGAGTAGCTTGGGAGAGACCGCACAAGAATGTCTTGGTCATGCAAACAACGACCTCACTCCAAGTGTTAAACCACTCCCAACATCGGGCCGTCCCTCTGCTCCATTGTGTCCTGACCCGTCCTGCGCCCGTGACGTTCTCTAACATTAGGGGTTTCCCCCATGGTGTATGACTCTGGAAATGTCTGCACACATGCGTGATCCCGCTTTCAGGAGCAACAGACAGGAATAGCCCACAGAATCTAGTAAGATGCCCGGGGCATCAGTACAAAGCCCGTAGCGAACTCAGGCTAGGTCAGGTGACATCTCGGAAGAGATAGTGGGTCTAAAATTCACTGGGCGCCTGTCATTTGGCTTTACTCACCCAGGGATTTGTCTTCAGTCTCCGCTCTAGGTTGGGCAATGGAACAGGAGCCAATCAGAGGGACTCTACAAACTGTCCAATCAGGTGAGCCGTAGCAAGAGGGCTATTTCCACGTCTGGGTGCTGAGGTCTGAACCCTCGGCGCAACCCTAGTGTCCAATTGGCTGGACTGCCTTGTTCCGTGATTTTGCCAGCCAGGAGCTGCTTGGGAAACGGTCTGGGAGACCCTGAGGGAACACAATGGTAACGGTGTGGGACGCGTGCGCTGATGTGGGGTGGGAAGAGGGTGAGATCTGGGTGGAAGGGCAGGGGCCAGCTGTGGACTGGAGTTCCAGGGTCAGCTCCAGCGGCTCCAGAGTCGGAGTCCCTCCTGGTGTCGTGGACTGCTTCACTGTGTCGCCCCTGCCTCAGTTGCTGGAAAGTAGGCTCGTCTGGTGGGATGCTCCTGGGACCTCTCTCTTTCGTGCTGCCCTAGGAGAGATTTGGCAAAATGCCACGGACGCTGATGTTTGCTGGTGCTCAGTTCATGCCTTTACATCGTAATTTATACCATCCACACTAACGCCAGCGGTGAGCCCTGGATCGCTTTTCTGAACTGGCTAGCTCTAGACTTTTTAAAATTTGATTTATAATGAAATTCAATTGCTTATTTTCAATTTTTTGTATTTATGACTAATTTTATGCCTTTTTTTCATTTTACCAAGCTCTTCTGTACGTTATCTACTCATAACACGTGTTCGTCTTTTCTTTACTATCCAGAAATACTGTTATTCTTCGTGCATTTTTAAGTAACGTTATTTTATAATTTCCTGGAAGCTATCTGGATTATACCTTTATGCATAAATCAGGTTCTCTTGACCCATAAAATGAGCAGTTTTACCGCTAAGGAAGGATCAGTTATCTCTTCCTCCTGGTTTGTATTGCAGCCCCAGCCTATCGTTTTGAGTAAAACAAATATTTGTTGAGCTTTCTTATAAATTTTAAGTATCTACATGTTGTCTGAGATTCAGACTTTGACGCACAGCCTGTTCCATACAATGAGTGGGTACCTCTCCCCTTTGTTACTTCTGAGGGTAGATTTTTATCTAGGCTTAGTAAAAATAATTACATCAATAAAAGAATGAGAGATATAAATTTAGAAGGAGAAATAAAATCTCTATCAGAAAAGAAGAGAAATAGGAGACAAAATCACTTTATTGGAAAAAGGGAGATCAGCAGATCGGTGGGGAGTCCAGAGCTGGATCTCAGGAGTCTTTGTTCTAAGCCTCTTTTATTACTTGGCAAGAAAGGCGCTCTCCCCCTTGAGAGTCGTTATGACATGACTGGCTGCTCTGGGCTTTGAGGCGCCTGGCTTGACCCCTGTCCCTTCCATGGCCTGTGTGTACATTCTTGGATAAGCACTTTTTCCTATCTTTGCGCTGTCCAGGTGCTGTTTCAATGACATTCACAGCAGAGTTACATTCAAGCCTGAGTAGAAAGGCTACATATGTATTTTAGTGTATTAATATGGTGAGGGAATATATATGTACTTCTGTATATGGTTACAAGAGGGTCCAGGTATTAGTGCGTATTTTATATACTGAGTTTTTATAATACAGCTCCCCTCCCCACTTTGTTTTTCTTGTACTTAATTGCAGTTGGAAGGAGGGAAGAATTGAGCCTTTTCAGCTCTCTGTTTTTCTTAGCTCTTTTTTTTTGTGAACTCTTTATTTGCCGGAAACCTCGCTGAGGCCCTTCAACTTTCCCTGCCTGTCGTCTTAACGTTACCTACATTTTCTCCCTTTATTTGGGATCTGAAAAAGATAACAGTTTTTTTTTAGGAGGGATTTTGGAAGATTATGAAATTTACAGTTGATTAACTGGTATTAAGTGTATTATTGTATTCAAGATGTAATTTGGAGAATTTGTAGCACATTACATCATCACATCCACAACTGTGAATTATTCCCCATGCATTCACATCATCTCCAATTTTATATTAATGTATTTTTAGTTTACTCTTTGAAGATTTTTAATGAAGTAATGTATCATTTTATAAAGTTGGATATATATAAATGCATGCTGATAATATGAGATCAGTTATCAGTGTGAAGTCCTTGTTTTCCAGCAGAAGGGGAGAAGTTATTTTCTGCAGTAGAACCCTGGGACAGACTGAATGGGAAGCATACTGGAATGAGCATGTAGTTCTCTTTTTAAAGCACATATTTCAAATATTTGCAAAAACTTTAATGAAGGTCAGTTTTCAAGTGAAAGGTACTGTTTTCTAAAGTGTTAATTATATTCACATGTCATAGATCTATACTTGCACTTTTTGATTCTACTAATAGACATGTAATTTTTTTTTAAATTTTAACTTCTAACATAGTAAAGACTGGTGGTTTAATAAAGGAGCAAGTGACTGTAGGTTTCTCTGTAGTGAAATGTAGATTGACTTTGAGAGCTAAACAGGAGATAGTTCTTTGTAATTTGTATTTTATTGGGTATCATTAAACTTTATTATATTGAGATAATTTAGTGACTATTATTACTATAAGAATTGATATAATTTTTTCCAGTTCTTGTGTTTGGTAGCATAGGTCTCCCTGCCATTGTTCTAAAATATTACACCTTGATTATTCCTTCATGGACAGTAATTTATCTTTTCCACTTGAGTCATTATGTCATTTGTTTGCATTTTCTTGCTTTATAACACCACATGTGAGATTTGGTTCCATGTGACTGAATAATGGGGACAGGGAGTGTATTTGTTCTGGACTTCAGTTCAGTACCTGTACAGTGTCTCCATTCTGAATCCCATCTGCTAGTTTTATAATCTATGTGCTTTACTTTGTTATTAATCTTTAAATGTTTTCTTCTTTAGAGGCCTTTAAGAAACAATAGAAATTGAATTTTAGAAAATATATATATGCCAAGATTCAAATAATTAAGTGGGATTTTCCTTTGCTGCTGTTTGCAATGAATTTTATAAGTTTCTGATGCTGAAGCATCCATCTCTTCAATGAACTAAATACCATTTTATTATGATTGTGTGTGTACGTGTGTGTGCGCACATGGTACTATGGATTGAACCCAGGACATCATCCAGGCTAAGCCCTCATGCTATCAGTTAGCTAATATGTTCTATTACATGCTTGTGTTTGACTACATAATATTTTATATTGATTGAAAAATCCACATGGCTAGGTGTAGTATATCTATAATTCCTTATTTTTATAAACACTTAACTTGTTTTAGGTAAAGATTGCATTAATCTAATGAAATATATTGCAGAACAATGTTATCTTTTTTGGAGGTGGATTACATGTGGATGAGACCATGCCTACCTAAGCATAACTTATTTTTATTATAGTACTTTTTATTGATGTGGTTTTATAATATATAATAAATACATTCTTTGTGGTAAAATGACACAAATACATATCACATCTTGACCAATATCTTAAAAGTTTCAAAGAATCCCTTGTAAACTCACTAGGAGATGAATTTATAAAAGAAGTTTTTTTTTTTTAATTTTAGAGAGAAAAAAAGACAAACATAATAATGAAACCGAGTTTCAAAACAGGTTAGAAGGACAGTTACAAAAATTTATACATTGTGTATTGTTGTCTTCCTGTTGCTCTGGCTAGTCATTATTCACAGTAGAAGATATAAGCTTCATATCTTGTCTACACAATATTAGCACAAAACTTTCTTTTCAATGAACTAAGAGAAATTAGCTATCTGTGTACATATATATTTTCCCTTTTTCCATTTCTTCCTTTCCCCTTTTCCCCATTGTAGTTTGTATTTTCTTTTGTACAGTTTCTTCCCAATTCACAACATCTATTGTATATTTTGGATCTTATTTACTTGCTCATTTTCTCACACTAGTGAGACAATACGATGTTTACACGTATGGGTCTTATTTATTTCACTTATGACTATGGTCTCAAGTTGCATCCATTTACCTATAAAGAACTCCATTTTATCTTTGTTTATGGGTGATTAGTACTCTGTTTCTTAAAAAACATCTTTTTTATCCATTCTTTGGTTGATGGGCATTTGGGTTGTTTCCAAGGTTTAGCTATGACAAATTTGATATCACTGTGGGATGATGTTTTTAATTCTTCTGGGAAGATACACAGAAGAGGAAGAGCTGGTTCAAATAATACTCTAATCCCAATTTTTAAAGGAATCTCCACAGTGATTTCCACAGTGGTTGTACCAGTCTGAATTCCCACTAACAGTGGAGAAGGCTCCTTTTTCTCCACAGCTTCTCCAGCATTTGTTATTGGTTGATTTTTTGATGATGGCCATTCTTTCTAGGGTGAGATGAAATCTCACTGTTGCATCTCTTGAATAAATGACCAATGAGGTTGAACATTTTTTCATGTATTCACTTGCCATTTGTATTTCTTCATCTGAGAAGTGCATGTTCATCTCAGATACCCATTTTTGGATTGGGTCTTTGAATTTGGGGGGTCTGTGAATTTGATTTTTTTCAATTTGTTGTATGTTTTAGATAAAAGTCCTTTGCCTGTGGGACAACCAGCTATAACTTTTTTCCCACACTGTGGTTTGGCTTTTCACTCTGTTAGTGATTTCTTTTGTTTGTTTCACTCTTTTGGTGGTTTTCATTGGGATTGCGTTAAGTCTGTATAGCAGTTTTGGGAGCATGAGCATTTTCCCTATGGCCATTTCACTATCCAAGAGCAAGGGATATCTTTCAATTTTCTGATATCCTCTTCAGTCTCCTTTTTTAGGATACTGTAATTTTCACTGTACAGATCTTTTACATCCTTTGTTAGATTGATTCCTAAGTTTTTCTTTGTTTTTTTTGATATTGTGAAGGGTATGCTTTCCCTAATTTCTCTATGAGTTTGTAGTTTGTGTACAGGAATGCTATTGACTGTTGAGTGTTAACTTTGTATCCCACTACACTACCAAACTTGAACATTAAATGTAGAAGTCTTTTGGTGAAGTTTTTGGGGTCTTCTATGTAGAGTATCATGTCATCAGCAAATAATGATAATTTAACTTCTTCCTATCCTTATTTCTTTTATTTCTCTCTTGTCTAATTGCTCTGGCTAATAGTTATTCAGAGTACAAGATATAGGCATGATATCTTGTCTACACAATATTAGCACAAAACTTTCTTTTCAGTGAACTCAGAGAAACTAGCTATATTGAATAGAAATTGTGATAATGGACATCTTTGTCTTGTTCCTGATTTTAGAGGGAAAGCTTTCAGTTTTAGACCATTTAATATGATATTGGCTGTTGGTTTTTCATAAATGTCTTTTATCAGATTGAAGTAAAGACCATCTATTCCAATTTTCTGTAGAGTTTTTTTTTATCATGAATGTTGGACTTTATCAAAAGCTCTTTCCACATCTGTTGAGATCATGTTGTTTTTGTATTTGGTTCTGGTATTATGGTGTATTACATTTACCGACTTTGGTATGTTCATTCATCCCTTCATCGCTGGTATGACTCCTACTTCATGATGTATGATCTTGATGACTTGTTGCATTCTGTTTGCCAGTATCTTATTAAGGATTTTTGCATCTGTGTTCATTAGGGAGATTGGGCTGTAGTTTTTTTGTTTTTTAATTTTTTGGTTGTAGTCTCTGGTTTTGAAATGAGGGTAATACTTGCTTCTAAGAGTGACTTTGGAAGTAGTGCTTCCCTTTGAATTTCCTTAAAGAGTGTCGGCTTTAGTGGCATTAGTTTTTCTCTAAATTTCTTATAGAATTCAACAGTGAAGCCTTCCGTGCCTAGGCTTTTCTTAGTTGGTAAATTTTTATTTACACTTTCAATTTCATTGGCTGATATTGGGTTATTTAGAATTTTTATATCTTCTTGATTTAGCTTTGGTAATTCATTTGTGTCTAGGATTCTGTCCATTTCTTCTGTGTTTTCTATCTCATCAGAATATAGATTCTCATAGTAGGTATTGATGTTCTGGATTTCTGTGGGGCCCATTATGATTTTCCCCTTTTCATTCCTAATTGCTTGAAATTGTTTTTTTTTTTAATCTTTTTTATGAGGTTGGCTAATGGTTTATCAATTTTATTTATTCTTTCAAAGAACCAAATTTTTAATTCATTATATTGTTTTCTTAGTCTCTAATGCATGAAATTCTGCTCTTATCTTTATAATTTCCTCCTTTATATGGGCTTTGGGTTTGATTTTTTTCTTTTTCTAGAAGTTTGGGGTTCAACATTAGGTTATTTGAGCTCATTCTGTTTTCCTAATGTGTGAGTTCATCACTATTAATTTCCCTCTTAGGACTGCTTTCATTGCGTCCCATAAGTTAGTATTGACATTATTGTTTAAGTGCTTATAGTATTTCATTTCATCTCTAATTTTCTCTCTGAGCTGCTGGTTGTTCAGAAGGGTGTTGTTCAATTTCCATGTGTTAGTGTATCTCCTTTGTCCTTGATTTCCAGTTTCATTGCACTATGGCCAAACAGTATGCATGGGATGATTTCACTTCCACTATATTTACTTAAACATGCTTTGTCTGCTAATATATGATCTATTGTGTAGAACATCCATGTGCAGCTGAAAAGAATGTGTGTTGTGGTGTTTTGGCATGGAACATTATGTAGACATCTACCAGGACTATTTGTTCACAAGCTTGGTTTACTTCTTTTTTATTATTTTAAAGAGAAAAGAACAAGAAAAAGATATAAACAGAACAACATAGACACAATAAAAACGATACAGAATTTCATAATAAGGTGACAAGAAATTAACAATGATTGTTGTATTAGATATTGTTATCTTCAAAGTGGTTACTCAGATAACCAGATTTAGGCATGTAAGATTTGTTGAACAATCAAACATTAACTGTTCCTTTCAATAAACCAATAGAAATTAGTAGTACAAATCTTTAGCTATATTGTGATTTTATATATATATATATATATATATATATATATATATATATATTTCCCTTCCCTCTTTCTTCCTTCCTTCCTTCCTTCCTTCCCCTCATCCCAGTTGTTCCTTTCCTTTGAGCAGTTTCTTTCCCTTTCACAATCTCTATTGTACCTTTTAGGTTTTATTTAGTTTTTCATGTCCTTACAATAAGGAGGCAATACAGTGTTTACACATGCAGGTCTGGTTTATTTCACTTATGAGTATGGTCTCTAGTTCCATCCATTTACTTATAAAAGCCTCAAGTTTATCTTTTTTGATAGTTGAGTAATACTCCATTGTATACAAATATCACATCTTTTTAATCCATTCCTCAGTTGATGGGCATTTGGTTGTTTCCAAGATTTAGCTATGACAAATTGTGCTAGTATAAACATATGTGCACATACATCGCTGTGGTATGATATTTTTAATACTTCTGGAAAAATACCCAGAAAGGGAATAGCTGGGTTAAGTGGGACTTCCAATTCTAGTTTGGTAAGGAATCTGCACACTAATTTCCACAGTGGTACTAGTCTCCTACTGACAATGGAGAAGGGTTCCTTTTTCTCCACAGCCCTGCCAGCATTTGTTATTGGTTGATTTCTTAATGATAGTCATTCTTTCTGGGGTGAGATGGAATCTCAGTGTTGTTTTAATTTGCATTTCTCAAATGACCAGTGATGTTGAACAATTTTTTATATATTTATTCACCATTAATATTTCTTCATCTGAGACATGTGTATTCATCTCAGATCCCCATTTTTGTACTGGGTCTTTGAATTTTGTGGGCCTAATTTTTTTAATTCTTTATATATTATAGATAGAAGTCCTTTGTCTGAGGGACAGTTGGCTAAAATTTTTTCACAATTCGTGGGTTTTCTTTTTACTCTATCAGTGATTTTTTTGATATGCAAAAACTTTCCAATAAAATGAGATCCCAGTTTTTGATTCTTTGAAATATTTCCTGTGCAGTGTGGTTTTTGTTCATGAACTCTTTCTACCTCTTCCCTACTTTCTATTCCAGTAGATTTAGTGTTTCTGTTTTGATATTTAGATCTTTGATCTATTTTGACTTTAGTGTATGGTGATAGACATGGGTCTAGTTTTAGTCTTTGGTGTTTGGAAAGCCAGTTTTTCCAGCACCATTTATTAATGAGGCTATCTTTCTTCCAGTGAACATGTTTGGCCCATGTGTCAAAAATAAGGTGGCTGAGTGTGTTTTTCATTATGTTTGCTCTTATATTTGCATCTTCTAAACTGTTCCATTGATCTTCAGGTCTCTTTTTGTGCCAGTACCATGCTGATTTTATCACAGTAGCTTTGTAGTATAATTTCAAGTCAGGGATTGTGATGCCTCCTTCCTTTCCTTTGTTTCCCAGAATTGCTTTTGCTATTCTAGGTCTCTTCTGGTTCCAGATTAATTTTAGAAATGTTTTTTTCTAGCTCTGTGAGATATACTAATGGTATTTTAATTGGGGTTGCATTGAATCTGTACAACAATTTTGAGAATGTGACCATTTTTGCAATTTTAGTTCTTCTTATCCATGAGCAAGGGACATCTTTCCATTTTATGAAATTGTCTTTGATCTCTTTCTTCAGAGTACTGGAATTTTCAGTGTATATATCTTTTACTTCCTTTGTTAAATTGATTATTAAATATTTCATTTTTTAGATACTATTATGAAAGGTATGGTTTCCCTAATTTCTCTCTCAGTGTATTTGTTGTTTGTGCGCAGGAATGCTATTAATTCTTGAGTGTTGACTTTGTCTCCAGCTATGCTACTGAATTTAGTTGTTAAATCTGTAAGTCTTTTGGTGGAGTTTTGGGGGTCTCCTATGTCGAGTATCATGTTATCTGCAAACAGTGATAATTTCACTTCTTCCTTGCCTATCCTTATTCCCTTTATTTCTCTCTCTTCTCGAATTGCTGTGGTCAATGTTTCCAGAACTATGTTGAAAAAGAGTGGTGGTAGTAGACATCCCTGTCTTTTTCCTGATTTTGGAGTGAAAGCTTTCAGTTTTTGTCCATTTAGTATGATGTTGGCTGTTGGTTTGTCATAGATGGCTTCTATCGGATTGAGGTAAAGTCTGTCTATTCTGATTTTCTGCAGGACTTTTATCATGAATGAGTGTTGGACTTGATCAGAAGCTTTTCCTGCATCTATTGAGATGATCATGTGATTTTTGTCTTTGGCTCTATTGACATGGTGTATTATACTTATTGATTTGCATATGTTGAACCTTCCCTACATTCCTGGGTTGAATTCCACCTGGTCGTGGGGTATGATCTTAATGATTTGTTGCATTCTGTTTTTTAGTATCTTACTGAGGATTTTTGCCTATGTGTTCATTAGGAAGATTGGCTTATGGTTCTTTTGTTTGGTTGGGTCTTTCTCTGGATTTTGTATGGGGGTAATACCTGCCTCCAGGAATGAGTTAGGGGAGATTGCTTCCTTTTCAATTTTATTAAAGAATTTGAGGAGTATTGGCATTAACTCTTCTCCTAATTTGTCATAGAATACAGCCTTGAATCCATCAGGACCTGGGCTTTTCTTTTTTGGTAAGTTTTTCGTGACATTTTTTTTATTTCATTAATTGATATTGGGTTATTCAGAATTTTTATATCTTCTTGATTCAGCCTTGGTAATTTGTACATATCTAGGAAACTGTCCATTTCTTCTGTTTTCTCTCCTATCAGAGTAAAATGTTCAAAGTAGGCATTGATGATCTTCTGAATTTCTACAGGATCTGTAGTAATTTCACCCGTTTCATTTCTCAATGCCTATGTTTTAGGTTTTTTTTTTCTTTTTTGGTAACATTAGCTAGAGGTTTATCAATATAATGTATTCTTTCATATAACCAACTCTTTGATTCATTAATGCTTTGTATTGTTTTATCTCAATTGCATTAATTTCTGCTCTAATTTTTATAATTTTCTATATTGTATGGAGTTTGGGCTTGACTTGCTCATCTATTTCTAGAAGCTTAAGGTGTAGAATTAGGGTTTTTTTTGTACTCATTCTGTTTTGCTAATATGAGAGTTCGCCACTATTAATTTTTGTCTTAGGACTGCTTTCATTGCATCTCATATGTTCTGGTATGTTGCATTTGCATTTTTTCTTAGTAGATATTGCTTAATTTCTTCTTTAATTTTATCTGTGACCCATTGGTTGTTCAGAGGGTATTATTTAATTTCCATGTGTTTATGGAGATTTTGTGGTTTCTTTTGCCATTAATTTCCAATTTCATTGCACTATGATTAGATAATATGATGACATAATTTGTTGTTTTCCATTTACTTAGTCGTGTTCTGTGGGCTAGTATATGGTCTATTTTAGAGAATGTCCTATATGCAGCCACAAAGAATGTGTATTCTGATGTTGGGTGGAACACTCTGCAAATGTCTACTAAGTCCATTTGTTCACAGGTTTGGCTCAGTTCTATTATTTCTTTGCTGATTTTTTGTCTAGTTGATCTATCTCTTTGTCATAATGGTTTGTTAAGGTCCACCATTACAGTTTTGTAAGTACTTATTTGATTTTTCATGTCTGTTAATATTTGTCTTATATAGTTGGATACTCACATATTTGGTCCACTTATATTTATGATTATTATCGCTTCCTCTTGAAGTTTTCCTCCCAGTAAGTATGTAGTGACCTTTTCTATCTTTTTTGATCATACTTGGTTTGAAGTTTACATTGTCTGAAAACAATAGCTACGCCTGCTTTTTTGTGAGTTCCTATTGCATGGAGTATTGTTTTCCATCCTTTGTCCTTCAGTCTATGAATTTCTTTTTGAGTTAAATGTGTTTCTTGTATATAACATATGGTTGGATCTTGTTTCTTGATCCAGTCTGCCAATCTTTTTTTTTATGGGTGAATGGAGGCCATTTACATTGATGGTTATACCTGATATGTATTGGCTTATCTCTGTCATGTTATTTCTCACTGCTGGTTCGCTGCTCTTTCCCTCTGTTTAATTGCTTATCCTGCCTAGTGGTTTCTTTCTGTTCTTATTCTTGGAGTTGTGGTCACTTTTATCTTGGCCTAGAGTGTATTTCATTGTTCTTTTGTAGGGTTGGTTTGGTGGTCATGAATTTATTCAGTTCTTTCCTGTGGAAGTATCTTATTTCTCCATTAATTTTGAAAGATTGCATTGCAGGTACATCAATCTGGGCTGAAAGTTGTTTTCTCTGAGGACATGAAATGCTTCACTTCATGCTCTTTTTTACTTAGTGTTTGTGTTGGGAAGTCAGCTGTGGTTCTAATAGGCTTTTCTTTATAGGCAATCTTTTTCTTTTCTCTAAAAGCTTGTAGTACTCTGTTGTGCTGAATTTCTGGGATCTTATTATATACCTGGGTGTTGATTTATTTTGGCCCTGGCTATTTGGAGTTTTTTTTTATGCCTGAGTTAATATGTGTCAGAATCTGTTCACATGTTTGGAAATTTTTCTGCTGTTATTTCTGCAAATAATCCTTTTATGTCATTTATGTTGATTCCTCCTTTTTCATTTGACGTCTTTCCATCTTATATTGTTTTTCTTTGCATCATCTTACAACCACTGAATTGTTATTTTCTGGTCCTTTTTTATTTTGAGAGGTCTTTCCTTTTGTGATTGGTAGCTGCTATTGTGTTTTCAAGATCTGAAAGTGTCTTTAGTTTCTTTCCAGTTATTCTGTCAGCTTTCAATCAAATCTTTAATTCCCTGGATGTCCGTCTGGATCTATCTCGTGCGTTCTGTGTCTTTCTTATGTTTATTATTCACAGTTTCCATCCTTTTGCTATGATCATCTAATTTTTAAAATCTATCTCTACGGTAGATCTGCTCAGCAATTCCTCCATGAATGTTGACATTTCTTTTTTTAACCTGAAAGTTTATTTCTGATATGATTTCCTCTTTAGCCTCGTGGATTGTTTCTTTCCTTCTGTTGTTATCGTTTCAGAAATTTCAGGTATGTATCTTCCATTTTCTTTTATCTTGCTGTTTCTTGGACTTGTGCTCAGTGGGCTGGAGGTTTGAGGTTGCATCTTGCTTCTGTCTTGTCATTTTTTATTTCAATAATTTTTATTTTGTTTTCTGTTTTGATCTTCATAAGTTTCTGTAGTAGGTAGGTGTATCACTAATATGAACTCCTCTATAGGAGCAGTCTTTTCCTTGGGAATGTCTTCTGTGTGTAGGAGGTTCTTGTCTTATATCTGTTCCCAGATCTTACCATCCCAGTTAATTAAGAGTGAGATGCTGGTATCTGGCTCAATCCCCAGGTTTTTGGTGTTCAGCTGTGGTGAGGTTGTTACCCCAAAGCTTTTCAGTATTGTTACAGAAGGGAGAACAACTGACTACAACAGGTATGGCATCCTAGCTAAAGTAGTATAATTAGCAATAACAATAGCAACAAGCACAGTTTAGAAACTGACAAACTGCAATAGCTATTAATTTTGTACCTTAAACCATAGGGAGCAAAACCTACAATTATATAACAGAACCGATCATAAATTAGGAGCTTATATGCAAAATGTTTCCCTTTGGTAGAGTGGTTTTACCCTGTGTTGGGGAGTTTTGTGAAGAATACTAGATAAAACAAGAATAACTGAAAAGGAAGTAGAAGCAGGCTGAAGGATGGAGGGTGATTATGCAAATTTTGGGAAACTAGAGGAGAGGGCAGAAAAGAAAGAATGAAGGAATAAGCAAGGGATTTTCTGAAGATGGTCTCTGGGTTTAGGGGATGGGATTAATTTTTTGTGGCTGGAGTTCTCCCCAGCCATTTAGAAAAGAGAAAAAAAATTAAAAAGAGGGAGCAAGAGAGAACAGAAAAAGGAAGAAAAACAGAAGAATCAAAAAAAATTAAAAAAGTGAACAGGGATGGCCCCACCCTTCTGCTTCTGTTCTGTGTCTTTGTGCCCAAGCACAATGCTGTTTCATCTAACCTACCACCTGTTGGCTCATGTTATTGTTGCTTCAGATTTTTCACACCACTAGCCCCCCCATCCTGTGTGCCCTAGTTGGGACCCTACTGTGTTGCTGGCATTCCTTCTGGTCTCTGGGCCTTCCCAAGCAGTTCACCTTGGTCATGGCAGCAGCAAAGGAGCAGCTGTTCTCTGGGCCAGTGCAGTTCTCTTGGATCCTGGCAGCAGAGATGGTAATGGGAGGGGCTTCCCTCCTCCGTGCTGTTCATCTTGGTTCTTGAGATGGAGAAAAAGTATGTATTTTTTTTTAACAAATCAAAGGAGTCATTTGTGACACAAATTTGTGAAGTTGTTTTCTTGCAAGGAGTTTGAGCAGAGTATTCAGGCTAGTCTTGGACTTGCTATGTAACCAGGGCTGGTCTTGAACTCATGGCAATCCTCCTGCCTCAGCCTCCTAAGGGCTGGCATTGCAGACATGCACCAACACATCTGGCTATCAATTCAACTTTTTGTTATGGTTTGTATCTGGATGTCCCCTCAAAGCCTCATGCAGTCATGGGCCAGGCTTTTAGAGTTTATGATTGATCCATGATCCAGTGCTGGGATTACAGGTGTGAGTGCTACACCCAGTGGGTGTAGTTTGCATATGTAAGGGAGAAAAAGAAGCTGCTCGCCGCCACTCCTCCCCTTTTGCTCTTGTTGCTTTTGCTATCTTCTGGTGCCATGAACTGTTGCCCTCTCCATGTGCTACCCTACCTTGGAGCCAGCCAAGTATGGACTGAAACCTCCACAAACTGTGAGCTACATAAACCTTTCCTTCCTTAATTCTGGGTGTCAGGTATTTTGACTCAGCAATGAAAGAAAAGCAACCAAAACACTTTTTATGAGAGGGGTTGAGATATCCCAGGCTGTCTCAACTTTTCTTCAAGAAATATATGTGTGATCATTTAGGAGGCAGTGACCTTTGAAGATGTGGCTGTGAACTTCACCATGGAGGAGTGGGCTTTCCTGAGTCCTTCCCAAAAGAAGCTCTACAGAGAAGTGATGGGAGAAAACTTCAGGAATATGGCTGCTATACGTAAGGGTGACATCACTTTCTCACTTACACAATCAGAGAATTGTTCGTTGCACACCAGTTCAGTTTCATTAAATAAATATAAAAACTTTGAAGAATACCTCAGGCCTAATTACGTTATACCATGAATCTAACTGGAGTCTATTCATTTTTATGTAATAATATAGCAATTCTTTGTATTTCTGTTTGTACATTACAGGAAGAGCTTTGAATAACCAAGAAGTAGAAGAGCAGTACAAAACTTACTGGAGAAATCTAAGGTAATTTGCATTCAAAAGGAAAATGAACATTCAATAAGAGTCAGTGTGTGAGAAGAAATATTACAACCAAGAAAATGAGGCCATGTTCAAATTTATTTAATCTCACAAATATTCTCCAAAAGTGTATGCAGCTTGAGTATATATAATCTGAGAACTGAATACAGAAATATTCCATTGTAGGGAACTGAGTTAATAGTGATATCATGCCACAAGTGACACTGTCTGATATATAAATATAAAAAAATTCTTTCATGAGTAACATCTCAAAAATTTATGAAAGTGCATTTAGATATTGTGTATAGCTGTATATGAAAAGAATAAATTTTGAGTTTTGACGGGAACTTATCTTCACTATAACTATTTATGTATACATATGAATATGAGACATTCAGTATCTAAACATGGTAACCTTGAAATAGTTTTTGAAGTGCAAATGAATGCTAGAATTGTCATAATAGGTGTTTTTAAGCCATCCTCTAGGAATTAAGTCCTTTCATATGTTAAAATTCTTCGAATTCACCCTCCAACACTGTTGATGGGAGCATTAAGTACAGTCACTGAGATAATCAGTAAACAGATAATAAGTGAAAATAGAAATTCCATTTGATTTGTGTATATCTCTTCTGGGTATATTCTCAAAACAGTTTAAAGTCATCATATTTTATAGATACATGCATACCTATGCTTAAAGAAGGAAAATTTATAGCAGTTAAGCCTTGGAATTGGCCTAGATGTCCATCTTTGAATGTATGGTTGAAGAAAATTTTTAATAGGCTCAGCATGATCGTGCATTCTTATAAACCCAGCATTCTTGGGAGCAGATTCAGCAGGATGGCAAGTTGAAGCTCAGCCAAGCAACTTAATCATCAATGATTATCTGTCTCAAACTAAGAAACAAAAACCTGGCAATATTACTCAGTGCTAAGACCTGTGTTTAATTATCAGTACTGAAAAGAAAAAAAGATGTGCTATGCAGTCAGCCATAAAGATGACTGCTGTGCCATTTAAGACTGGGTGGGTCTCCACCCCATGTGAAGTGCAACAAGTCAGACACAGAATGAGAAATGAAAAAGTATAAAATATAAACTAGAAAATGAAATAAAGGAAAAATGTTAGAAAAAGTAATTTTTTTGACATTTTCAAGATGGAAAAGATGAGCAGAGTAAGAAGAGAACGGAGAGAGTGATGAGAAATGGTGTGAGAAATGGTCAATGTGTGATACACATAGGTACCAGTTGTCCAAAATGAAACTAAGCCTTAAGAAATAGAAAATATACCCATTTAAAAATTCTCAGATGAATATTACTCTTTTGTTAATGGCTGGTTTGAAGGTATCTTCTGGGATATTCAGTTAATTCATTGTGAAAATTTCTTAGCAGGCATCAAAACAGAATTTGTTCTATTAAATCATTAATGTGAAGACCTGTTTTATTGTGATTTTCTTTCTTTACAGAAATGAAGAGGTAGAGAAATGCTACCAATATAAAGCTTGTAATCAATATGAAGAAATATTCCTTTGGACTCCAGATGCTAATTTGGACATGAAAAAAGCTGGTTTAAATCCAGCTGAAAGCTTTGCTTGTAAAAAACACCTGATTGCGCATTTGTCACTAAATGTACCCATCATAGCTCATACTGCACTAAAGCCATATGAATATTTGAGATCTGAAAAGAAGCTATATAAATGTAATGAAAATGGAAGAACCCACAGTAATTTCCAGTCCTTTCAGGAGTGTGCATGGAAAAAGGCCATAGAGAAATTGTATGAATGTGATCAATGTAGGAAATCCTACTCTGATGTCAGTGAGAGAATTCACCTTAGAGAGAAGACTTTTGTACATAAAACTTTGGAAGACTCCAACACAAAGAATGACGCCCAGATCCATGAGACAAATCAAAGTGGGGAGAAACTCTATGTATGTAAGCAATGTGGGAAAGCATTAAGTACACAAAGTCATTGCCAAGTACATGAAAGAATTCACAATGGTGAGAAGCCCTTTGTATGTAAGCAGTGTGGTAAAGCTTTCAGCACACATCATGTTTGTAAAAGACATGAAACAAGTCACATGGGAAAGAAACCCTATGTATGTAAACAATGTGGGAAAGCATTCAGTACACACAGTTATTGCCAAGTACATGAAAGAGCTCACACTGGAGAGAAACCCTATGTGTGTAAACAGTGTGGGAAAGCATTCAGTACACGCAGTCGTTGTGAGGTCCATGAAAGAACTCACACTGGGGAGAAACCCTTTGTATGTAAGCAATGTGGTAAAGCCTTCAGCACACATTATGATTGCCAAAGACATGAAATAAGTCACACAGGGGAGAAACCCCATGTATGTAAGCAATGTGGGAAAGCATTCAGTACACGCAGTTATTGTCAAGTACATGAAAGAACTCACACTGGGGAGAAGCCCTATGTATGTAAGCAATGTGGAAAAGCATTTAGTACACGCAGTCATTGCCAAGTACATGAAAGAATTCACACTGGAGAAAAACCCTACGTATGCAAGCAATGTGGGAAGGCTTTTAGCACACGTTGTGATTGTCAAGTACATGAAAGAACTCACACTGGAGAGAGACCCTATGAATGCAAACAGTGTGGGAAAGCATTCAGTACACGCAGTTGTTGTCAAGTACATGAAAGAACTCACACTGGAGAGAAACCCTATGTATGTAAACAGTGTGGGAAAGCATTCAGTACACGCACTTATTGTCAAATACATGAAAGCAGTCACACGGGGGAGAAACCATATGTATGTAAGCAATGTGGAAAAGGATTGGCTAGTAAGTTCTCCCTTCGTAGACATAAAAGAAATCACACTGGGGAGAAACCCTATGTATGTAAACAATGTGGGAAAGCATTCAGTACACTCAGTAACTGTCAAGTACATGAAAGAACTCACACTGGAGAGAAACCATATGCATGTAAACAATGTGGGAAAGCTTTTAACACAAATGGTGATTGTCGAAAACATGAAAAAACTCACACCAGGGACAAACTTTATATATGCACGTAATGTGGGAAAGCTTCACACAATAATTGACAAAGATGAAAAAATTCACATGGGGGATAAATCCTTTATATGTAAAATAATGTGGGCAAGCTTTCACTACATGTAGTTAACTAGATGAAAAAAATTCATACTGGGAGAAATCCCATGTAAGCAAAGTATTTGCTAATATGGCTTCACTTTGTAGACAAAAGAATTTACACTAAGGAGAAATTCTATGTATGTAGGCCATGTGGAAAAGCTTTCAGTACACACACATATTGTCAAATACATGAAGGAAGTTGCACTAGGGAGAAACTTTACACATGTAAGCCTATTTTGAAAATTTCTCATGTACTGGAGACCTGAAGTTTGTTGGCAATACTTCTTAATAAAGTTTCCAGAAATATAATCCCAGATAGAGATATTTGAAAGTATATTCATTGTGTGTTTTTCAGTAAATCACTTACAAATATCTAGGTTATGTATCTGTAGTGTTTAATACAAAAATATTGAGCTGACATAATTACATATTTTTATAATATGAGCTTAAAACAGTCATTTATTTTATCATGTAAATGTATAAATTAAATGCATTTTTTACTTTCAAGTATGATTAGTGTTTAATTTTTATTTCCTTTTACAATTGGGATGTATATGTCACTAAAATTTTTTTTTAACTAGTTCTTTTGTTTATTAATGGGGTTTTACAACTAAGTTTGTTTAAAATTTTTGGAGTACATTGTCCATATTCTATGTAACAAAAGATATTTTTAAATTTGAGGCTGTATTTTATAGACTGGTGGATGTGTTTTTGACAAAGATGAATGGTTTTCACACAACTTGTAGTTTAGCAAAAGTTATCTTTTTCACATTGTGACCAGATACCTACAGATCCCAACATCATTGTATATTATATCGCATGCATAATTTTGTCAATTTTTCTTTCACGTAGGACTCATTATCATTTATGTAAAATTATATTTTCTTACCATCAAAATTTTATTTTGCATGTTTATATTGTGATGGTAACACTTTCGGTTTGGTGGTAACTTTTTCTCCCCACATATGCCGAAAAGTAAACCATACTGCTGCAAGTTTCTGATTGCCATAGACCAACAGGACCATAACTTGTCTCCAAAAGGAAATAATGAATTATAGTAATCTCTCCCAAAAATTAGAAATGATGGTTTGATTTATCAGTAAGAATACTTTTGGAGGAACTTTTGTCCGCTGTGTTGTTTTGGAGAGAATGATCACTATTGAATATAACAAAGTAAATGCCTTCATTCTAGTCCCTGCTGCTGTGATGCCATTCTGTCCCTGGCAATCATTACTGTTTTACCTAATAACCTGAAATAATGACATGAAGGAAGACCTAACATTTGAGGTTATCAGTGAAAAGTAAAAGTAACTAATTTACAATTCATTCACTATGTTCTGTTTTACCCATTTTAGAGATTAAATTTATACACCATCATTTTTCATGAGGACCACTGTCTGATGTTTAAAGTATGCAACAAATGCCTGCAAACACATATATTTAGTCTGTTTTTAAAAATGTTTTAATCTTGATATGTTTTGTAAAATGTTTTACACAGTGTTGTCAAATATAAAATCTATCAGGATCATTATGTGCCTTAATCACTGTGAGCTGATCGGGTCTGCAATCTCCCAAGTGAGAGTACAGTGAAGGGCAAATAAGAAAAGGCAAATGGAGTGACTTCAGGGCTTCAGGAAGATCGAAGCCCTCCCACAGAATTTGAGATTCTCTCAGAGCTAAAACCAAGACCTTCTCCAGGCGGCCCATATTTATTTGGTTATCAGAAGAGAGGCGAATACTCAAGAAGAATGGAACCACTCAAGGATTTCTCCAAGTAAGGTATTAAATTAATCCACCCAAGAATGAGATGCTTGAGGCTACAGTCTTTATCTAGTTGAGATTGGATCCAGATGTCCTTGGCTGTGACCCTGTCTCACCCTTTGAGGCTTCATGGCTTCACCCACCATTACAGGCCTCAGTACGAATCAGTGGCTCAGAGGTTCACTTACTATGAGCCCACTGCCCATTTCCAGACAAGTGGCCTAGGCTTTGGACACAATCACAGGCAAATGTGAAAAGCCCATCAGTTAATTTAAATCCTTCTCAGGGCTGCTTTGTAGTGGTCTCCATCAAAAATCTACTTGATTTCAGATGTGGTTACACTGTTAGAAATATATATTTTGAAAATATAAGTGAGTAATGCATTTAATACTTATAATGCAGAGATCATAGCTTGCTTTAGCCTTAATTATGCTTAGACACATAAACTACTCACTAGACATATAATATCATGTAAAATTATGTTTCTTTTATACCTGAAATATGGTCTAATTCATGGAGTATAATACACTACATAGAGTACAGTGTCAGTCTTTACACCTTACAATATGTATCTAATTTTTCTGCAGCACACATTTCTGCCTCTTACCATCACCAGAAAGATATATAGTATGTATTGCTATTGCTATTGCTATTCTAACTACTGATGGAATACTGAAAATGTAAGGTATTTTACCCTGAGCACATTTACTTTCCCATTATTTTACCATTAAACAAGTCTTTTATTTTATTTAAAGAGAAAAGAACAAAAACAAAGCAACAAAAAAAACCTAAACAATACAGAACTTCAAAGCAAAGGACAGGAAATCTACAATGGTTGCTGTGTTACTCACTGTTATCTTCAGAGTGCTCAAATTACCAGATACAGGCAGACGAGATTGATCTAATATCTTGCATACCTATTTCTGGTTATATGTGCAAACATTGTGAAGATGGCGTTAGGTAATATAGCAACTATTGGTTTTTTTTGTTTTTTTTCCGCTCAGACTGCGTTCCTTCCCTCTCGCTCCCTCCAGGGAGAAAGCAAGAACGATCATCAACGGCAAAAGGCTGTCGCACGAAGCAACACCAAGTGCCAACTTCACGCTCAGGAAGGAACGCTGCGCCTCCTCCTCGTGGTTTCCGGTACTCTACACGATCAGAGAAACTTCTCTACTAACATACTATAGAAATGATCCCTGAAAGTATAGCCTTAACAACTATTGTTAATACCCTATCATGTTTTGAAATTCTGTATCACTTTTATTGTTCTTTATGCTATTTTCTTTATGTATTTGTTTTTGTTATTTTAGATTTTTAAAATAAAAACAAATTTTATATGTATATATAATGGATAGCTGGAATAGGTATATTGCTGTTTTCTGTGGTTTATTGAAAGGAACATTCACTGCTTAAAATTTTATTTTTTCTTGACCGATTTTGTATGCTTGAATCTGGTAATTAGAACAACTGATATGAAAACAACAATATGCACTATAAGAACTATTGTTAAACTTCTACCATTTGTATGGTGAAACTCTGCATCATTTCCATTTTTTTATATTGTTATGGTGTTTGATTGTTTGATCAATCTTACATTCTTATGTCTGGTGGACTGAGCAATTTTGTTGAAGATAACAGTATGTAATGTAGCAACCATTGTTAATTCCTATCATTTGTTTTGAGGTCATGTATCATTTTTGTTGTTTTTGTGTTGTTTTTATTCTGTTTTCATTGTTGTTTTGGTTTTTAATTTTTAAAATAAAAACATTTTTTAAACGATTGATCAAACAATTAAACATTAACTGTTCCTCTCAATAAACAAATGGAAATTAATACAATTATTTGAGCTATAGTGTGTGTGTACATATGCTTTCCTTCTTTCTTTTTTTCTTTCCGTCATCCCAGTTGTTCTCTCCCATTAAGCAGTTTCTTTCCCTTTCACAATATCCATTGGATCTTTCAGTATTATTTACTCTTTCAGGTTCTTACACTAGGAAGGCAATAAGGTGTTTACACATGCAGGTCTGGTTTATTTTGCTTATGAGTATGGTCTCTAGTTCCATCCACTTATAAAAACCTCGAGTTTATCTTCCTTTATAGCTGAGTAATATTGCATTGTATAAAAATACCACATTTTTCTTATCCACTCTTCAGTTGATGGGCATTTGGATTTTTTCAAAAATTTTGCTGAGATAAACTGTACTGCTATGAATATGGGTGCACATGTAGCACTGTATTATGATGTTCCTAATTCTTCTGGGAAAATACCCAAAAGAGGTATGGCTGGGTTAGTGGGACCTCTAATCCAAATGTTTTTAGGAATTTCCATATTGATTTCCAAAGTTGTTACACCAGTCTACATTGCCACCAACAGTGGAGGTGAGTTCCTTTTTCCCAACAGTCCCTCCAGCATTTGTTGTTGGTTGATTTCTTGATGGTAGCCATTCTCACTGGGGTGAGATGAAATTCAGTGTTGTTTTAACTTTCTTTTCCCAAGTGATCAATAATGCTGAACATTTTTTTCACGTATTTATTTGTCGTTTGTATTTCTTCATCTGAGAATTGTGTTTTCATCTCAAATGCCCATCTTGGATTGGGCCTTTGAATTTAGAGGATCTGAGTTTTTTCAATTCTTTATATTTTCTAGGTAGGAGTCCTTCATCTGAGGGATAGTTGGCTAAAATGCTTTCCCACCCTGTGTGTTGTCTTTTCACTCAGTTGGTGATTTCTTTTAACGTACAAAAGCTTTTTTAATAGTATGAGATCCCAGTTGTTGATTCTTTGAAGTGTTTCCCATGCAGTTTGAGTTTTGTTTACTGTTATGGTTCGTGTCTGGGGGTCCCCCCAATGCCTCATGTAGTCATGGGGCAGGCTTTTAGAGTTTGATTGATTATGGGTGTGAGAGCTACACCTGCCCTGGGGTGGATAGTTTTGCATATGTAAGTGAGAAAAAGAGGCTGCTTGCCGCCATTCCTTCCTTTTTGCTCTTGCTGTTTGTGCTGTGTTCTGCTGCCATGAACGTTTGCCCTCTGCCATATGCCACTCTGGTTCTAAGCCAGCCAAGTATGGACTGAAATCTCCACAGACTGTAAGCTAAATAAACCTTTCCTTCCTTAAGTTTGGGCATTGGGTATTTTGTCTCAGCAACAAGAGAAAAGTAACCAAGACACAATTTGGTACCAGGAGTGGGGTTGTTGCTGTTATTGTACCTGACCATGTGGTTCAAGAGCCTTTGGAAATGGCTTGTGGGAAGAGTTTGGAAAGGTTTGGAAATGTGGCCTAAAAGAGATGTGTTAGAACACCTTCGGCTGTTCTGTCTGGGAGGTTCTGATCAGAGCTCAGAAGACCAGAAAGCTGAGAAATCCTGTCAGTAAATGCCAGGTTCGGGAGGTTTCCACTGGGAAGGACTACATTGGTTGTTGGACTCCAGATAATGTATTTTATGGCTTGGAAGAAAGTTTGTCTGCATTTTGCTCATGTCTAGAGACTTTGCCTAAGACTGAGAATAAGGGCAGCTGTGAACTGATTAATCTGGTAAAAGAAATTTCAAAGCAGTCGAATGTTGGGGAAGTGGCATGGCTATTGTTGGGGCCTTTTAGCCAGACTTACATTGAGAATCAAGAGCAAAGAACCCAGCAGAATGATTTAAAATGTGAGTTTGGCCAGAAAGGAAGCTCCAGTAAAGCTGTAGACTACAAAGATAGAGCTGAGGAGACCTCTATTGCTGAAAAGGAACAAGAGAATAGAAAAGATAGCCTGAGGGCATCACCAGAAACAGCAAGTCTCCACCCTTTGCAGCTTCAGACCTGCAAAGATGAACGTTTTTCCTTGAGGAGAAAGCCTCAGAGCACCATGTTCCAGAATGACCACACAAGGTTCCAGAAAAGCAGCAGCATAGAAAATTCGTTCCTCAGAATTGGATTCGGTGTGCCCAGCAATCCAGGCACTTGACCCCCTACGGCCAAGAGAGAAGAAAGTTTGGCTACTGATCCAGGTGGCAGCAGACCTTGGCATCATCCACGTGGCCCTGGTTTTGGGCACATACAGAATGCAAGAGTTCTGAGGTTAAAAAGACTGCCACCTCAACTTTAGAAGGCCTAGGAGGACATGCAGAGTGCCCCTGAGAGGGCAGTGTGCGCAGCTGTGAGAATCCAGTGGTTCAGTGGAGACCTCAGAAGTTTAAAAAAGCCAGGGATGTGGACTGTCAGAGGAAAGCTGCGAGAGAGAGCAAGGCAGGCCCAAGAGAGAAGCCATGTGAGCTGTAACCACTGAAAGTGCAACTGGGGTGGAATCATGCAAACCCTTTGGAGCTCACAACGTGCCACACAAGTTGCTTCAGATGCTGGATTTGGAACTACAGGACTTAATGTTAGCCTTGCTGGATGTTGGACTTGCTTTGGTCCCGATGCTCTGTATCTCCCTGTTCATACCTTTTGGAATGGTAATGTGTATTTTGTGCCATTGAATGTTGGAAGTGTTTAACTTCTCGTTTGTACAGGGGCTCGGAGCTAAGAGTTTACCTTTCATCTCAGAGGAGATTTGGGATTTGGACTTTTCAGCAATGCTGAAACTGTTAGTGCTTTGGCACCTCTTGCAGATGTACAAAATATCTTTTGCATAAAGGGATGGACATGAGTCTTTGGGGGGCCAGAGGTGGAATGTTATGGTTTGTGTCTGGGTGTCCCCCCAAAGCCTCATGTAGTCATGGGGCAGGCTTTTAGAGTTTGATTGATTATGGGTGTGAGAGCTACACCTGCCCTGGGGTGGATAGTTTTGCATAAGTGAGAAAAAGAGGCTGCTTTTCATCATTCCTTCCTTTTTGTCTTATTTTTGCTGTGTTCTGCTGCCATGAACATTTGCCCTCTGTCATGTGCCACTCTGCTTCTGAGCCAGCCAAGTATGGACTAAAATCTCCACAGACTGTAAGCTAAATAAACCTTTCCTTCCTTAATTTTGGGCATTCGGTATTTTGTCTCAGCAACAAGAGAAAAGTAACCACGACATTCATGAAGACTGTGTCTACCCCCATGTCTTCAAGATTTTCACCTACTTTCTATTCCAGTACATTTAGTGTTTCTGCTGTAATATTTAAATCTTTAATCCATGGTTCTAGTTTAAATCTTTGGCATGTAGAGAGCCACTTTTTCCAGTACCACTTATTAAAGAGGTTATCTTTCTTCCAGTGGACATGTTTGGTGACTTTGTCAAAGATAAGGTGGTTGAGTGTGTTTGTACTTGTGTCCACATTTTCTAAGCTGTTTGTTATGGTTTGTGTCTGGATGTTCCCCCAAAGCCTCCTGCACTCATAGGTGCAGGCTTCTAGAAGTTATGAATGATCCATGGTCCAATGCTGAGATTAAGAGTGTGAGTGCTACACTCACCCATTTAGCTTGCATACAATATAAGGGAGGGAAAGAGGCTTGTTCTTTCTGCTCCTCCCTTTTTGCTCTTGCTGGTTTTGCTGTCTTTCACCACCATGAACTTTTGCCCTCTGCCATGAGCTACCCTGCCTTGGAGCCAGCCAAGTTTGGAATGAAACCTCCACAAACTGTGAGCTAAATTAATCTTTCTTTCCTTAATTTTGGGGATCAGGTATTTTGCCTAAGCAACAAGAGAAAAGTAACCAAGACAGAATTTGGTACCAGAAAAGTGGAGTCATTTCTGTAACTATGCCTAACAGTGTGGTTCAAGAGCCCTGGGAAATGGCTTGTGGGAAGTGTTTGGAAAGGTTTGGAGATGTTGCCTGAAAGAGTAGAGCTGCATTGCCTTCGGATGTTTGGTGGCTGATCGCCACACCCATAGTGAGCCTGCAGGGGCTGGGCTGAACACTGGACATCTTCAGGAAGCCCAGTGAGTCACCACTGTGTCTCCCTGACCAGGCAGTGAGGCAGGAAGAACCTTGGGCACCCTCTGGGACCTTGGTGGCTACTTGCCACACCCATAGTGTGTGTTGGGGCAGGGCTGAACCCTGGACATCTTCAGAAACCCTGGTGAGTTACCACTGCACCTCCCTGACCAGCGTGGAAGACAGGTGGCTACTCCCCTCACACATAGTATGTCTGTGGGTGCTGGGCTGAATTCCAGACATCTTTAGGACCTCCAGTGAGCCCCTCTCGTGCCTCCCCCATTAGTATGTAAGGCACATGGAGCTATGGACTTCTGGGGTCTCGGTGGTCACTCCCAGAGCAACTCACACCCCCTGAGAGACCAGTTGAATCCTGGACAGAGTCAGAGCCTCGGGGAGTCCACCCTCATCCCTCCTCTGCCAGTGTAGGAAACAGGGTCTGCCTGGGGAATATCTGAAGCCTTAGTAAGCATGACCCACACCCCGCCCCACTCTTGCAGAAGTTGGGCTGAACCTCAGACAGCTTCAGTAACTCCAGTAAGCCTCCCTCGCCCTTCCCCCACCTGCCTGGGAGCCAACTGAATGCAAGAAAGTTTTGGGAGCATCTTGGACCACACTTGCCACCACTCACAAGCAAAGAAGCTGCACTGAGCACTGGGGATCTTCAGACACTCGCCCCGCCACTCACACACAATCAGGAGAGTGAGGCTGCACTCCAGGGAACCTCTGGATCTTCAAAAATGACAAAAC